>DWTT01000770.1:0-13820 GCA_018250895.1 Carterocephalus mandan
GCGCGGGCGAGCCGCGGTCGCGCGCCACCGCCGGGTAGCGCTCCAGCACGCTCCGGCACAGCATCACCACCTGAATTAGGACTATAAACGGGTAAATGCTATAGTGCTACATGATTTGCTAAAGCGGCTATCGTTTACAATGGATAACAATTTCATTATAATATGTACTTCATGATTTTGATTGATTTAAATACAGCGATAGACTGATTTCGGAAGCTGGTGGGTGGATAATAAACCAAACATTTTATTATACTAACAACATCAATTACACTGCATTGCATTAACCAAATTGATATTAGGATAAGAAAATAAATCATAGAGCAATAAAAAGCAATAAAGCTCTTTAGTAAAAATATTAAAACTGAAGAACCGGTCTATATTCTACCGTATGTTATATGAAAATACAGCGAGTAATACTTCCGTTGGGTGAGCGCGACTCACCGTCATCGGTGGCGGCGGAGAGCAGGCGGTCGTGCAGCAGCACGTGCTTGTCGGCGTGGAGCAGCGTGGCCCACAGCGCCGTCTGGGACGGCAGCTCGCGCGCCTCGTCCATCAGCGTCAGCGCCAGCATCGCGCTCACGCCCTCGCTCACCACCAGGGGCTGCGGACACGTTCGTTTTGCGACTGAGATTTTGTTATGATAATTTGAGGCTGTACTATATTATGTTCAGTAGGTACCTGCAGCGGCTGCGCGGCGGCCTTCTCGACGGCGGCGCGCAGTAGCGGGCGCAGCGCGGCGGCCTGCGCGGGCGCAGCGGGCGCGCGCCGCAGCGAGCGCGCCACCAGCGACGTGTACGCGATGCGCACGCCCTGCGTCGTGTTCTTTGCTGATACATTTTTCTGCAAAAAAAAATTTTTATATTATTAATTCCCGCAAAATAATTCGCAAACCTCCAGCACTCCAGCAACCCTCACTGGAGCAGAAATGGTGGAGTATGCTCTTCCAACCGTGGGACGCATATGGTCGTCGATAGCTATGCCGCGGCCGAACCTTAAAGAGGTCGACGAGCTGCGCGGGCAGCGCGGGCTCGGCGGCGGCCCAGCGCAGCACGGCGTCGAGCGCGACGCACACGGTGCGCTCGTGCGTCTCGCTGTCCAGCACGTGCGCCATGCTCGCCATGAACTCCGAGAACAGCTTCTGCCGCTCCTCCTCCGGCACCCCCAGCTCCCTCACACTACTGATTCCCTGCAATCATCGAATATAGAATCAAGTTTACTACTTAATTAGCATTTCAAGGTAAGAAAGTGTATTCCGTGTGAAGAATGCATCTAACCTTAGCTTAGTGGTAGATAATTATTGTAAATTAGCCTTATGGCAGGTTGGGCACCTGTGTAGGATTAGCTATTCATTCATGATCAATAGCTAATCCTTTGCCTTTTATTGATCAGTTTAGAATAGCATTATACTTGTATCTCTTTTCTTTAAGTAGTTTGTAATTACCTAGACTTTCGTTAAGCATGTCTAATCACCTCATAGCGAAATAAATTATTTGACTTTGACTATGAAACCAACAATTGCAACTTCAAAAACTATCCATATCTTCGCGCGCGTGGACTATAAATTTGAATAACACAGCTGATATCAGATCATGATTAAAGTGTCAGTGCTCACATTCAAGACGGCGATCTTGTCCTCGCTGGAGGTGAGCTTCCCGCCGGCGCCGTTGTACTCGGCGAAGGCGTGCGCCAGCAGCGCGCGCGCGGCCGCCGGCGCCCGCACGCGCCGCGCCAGCTGCCCCAGCGCACGCGCCGCCTGCGCGCGCACCCACTCGTCGCGCGAGTGCAAGTTCACTATCACAGAGGAAATTGTGATTATTTACTCTCAATTCTATGCGAGAATTTTTATATAGAAGGCTTTATAGAATGAAATTATTGCTGTGGTTTTTGTACCAAAAATTAAGCACTGTCTATAATTGGCTGAGACTGAGACGTAGTACTTGGGTTCAAACTCAAGGCAGGGCTGATTTTTATTTCACAAATATAACCACAAGTCTCAAGAGCCAAAAACAAGATATATAGACATAGATGAGGTTTATTTATGTTTTTTTACAATGGAAATTCTCACCAATGAAACTTTTTCCAATATCAATAGCCGCTCCCTCGACATAAATGCCCAGGTTGGCGATGACCTCTCCCACAGCCTCTATGATGGTCTCGGGGCTCCTCAGCATGGCCTTCTGCAGCGCCGGCAGCAGCGCGTCCTGCACGTCGGCCGTGTCCAGCGCCTGCAGCAGGTCGGCGCAGCCCAGGATGAAGTTGGCGTTCGGCCGGCTCTTCACTGTTATCATGCTTTTTATAAAGCTTTCCAACATCTTGCCCTGCGAATTATCATATTATTATTTTACAAGTACATATGTATATTTTTTCAGTTCTTCATAAACACTAAATTAAAGCAAAAGCTTAAGTTCCATGCACAGGGAGTGCACAAAACTAGTGTACCATACATAGACGCAAACATTGTTATCTTGTTATTGTTACCTTGTGCGCGGCGATCAGGTCTTCGTCCCCCGCGTGTCGGGCGTACCGGCAGAGCGCGGAGGCGGCGACGCACACGTGCGCGCCCGCGTCGGCCGGCTGCGCGAGCAGCGCGCGCGCCCACTGCCGCAGCCGCTCCTTGCCGGCCGCGCGCCACGACGACTGCAGCTGCAGCACAGATGGCAAACAGATTACATCGAGAGAACCAACATTAGTATTAGAACTGCTGCTAACAGATTCTTGCCTTGCCACTCACTAGGGCACACGTTAATAACTACTACTAAAAGATGGAGCCAGCCTTTCTGCAACATACATGATGTTTAGGGTGACTAGTAACAAGCTGTCGGTAGTAGTGGTGTCATTTAGGAAAGCATATTATTGTCCAGCAGTGGACCTCAAAAGGCTGATGATGAAGAGTAACAAACTAGTTAAATATTGAAATGAATAGCTTTTTTTTTCTTTCATTTAACCTTTAGTCATTTATGATTTGAATTATAATCTATATGATATGAGATACAGAGTTTGCTAGAATTACTTATTCCATTTGTTTTATTGTAGGTTACTTATTACTTACTTACTTATTTACTCTGTCGATTTTTGAATTTCTGGTATAGTATTGTTAAATATGGTTTCAATAAATTAGCTACATAGTGCAAAACTATACAACAACATTTTATAAAAGTATTAATTTAACATTTATTTTTTTACAACTGTGTTAAATATTCCAAATAAATAGTAATCATACCATAGAGTAGGCATTATGATTTCTCTTCTTGTTTCCATAAGCGATTACAACAGCGAGCAGCTTGCCCTGCACCAGGGCCAGCGTGTCGTAGTCCACTCCATCTTGCTGAACATCTTTAAGCCCCTTTTCCACTATCACTGCTGACCAGCTCAGGGCATACAGGCCAGTTTGGCAAACACTTTTCCTGTAATGGTCAATTAGCTAACATTATCATAATCAATTTAATTAGTTATGAAATTATCTATCAATACTAACATAGCTACTGAAGCTAAGTACTTAGAGTGAGACCAAATCTGTAGAATTTTATGAGTTGTTAGCCTCAAAAGGATTTTTTTACTGAAATTTACAGCTCACTTTGCAGTTTCATTGCAAAAATCGGACTTTTGTATGAAACAGAATGCAGCATATAAAAAATTGCAACCACTTTGGCTGATATTAGTTCATTGACCTCATCATCTGGTAGACTGAACTTGTTGTATAATCCAATTAAATAAAACAGAAACTTACGATGTGGTTGTATTCCTCAGTTGTTCAGACACTTCTAGCAGCAACGGCAGCATGCATTTAAGAGTATGCTCCCGGTGGCTAGAAGCCAGGTAGGCTAGTAAGCTCCTCACATACGATTGAGATGCAGAGTCACGGTAGCGGTTTAAGGTCAGCATCAACGCCCGGCACACATACCGGATGTGAGCTTCAGTTATACCTTCTAAAACATTTGTAAGAATTACTTTTAGGAAACTGCTCAATGATAACCTTTAAAAAGTATAAAATTATATGTAATTAACAGCACAAAAGAGCAACTTGTTGAGGCTAATCATCTCTCAAAATGATAACCTATCAGGCTTAAATACTTGTTGAAAGTGCATGGGGCGCATCCTTTGTGCAGTGACCTAGTACGACACCCAGTAGTTCAGAAAGATCTTCGTCCCGGGCGACGGATCAATACAGCTGTTTGACGCCCTCTACCCAATATTTTGTTTACACACAAATATTCATAGAGGCGATTGAATACAATAAAAAATTGGATATTGTGGACAATATCATACTTACCAGGAACTGATAAAGCATTCAGAATCTCTTCGAGAACTTCACGTCTTCCTTGCAAATTTGCGGTCTGGATTTTAAATGGTATATCCTTCAGTTTTTGGAGGCCCTGACAACAAATATAATATGTACAACTGAGGCAAACATACTTTAACAGAATTTATCCTATTATACACAATATTACCTCAGAATCTGCCATTTTTTAGAAACATTCAGAAAAATATTTAATTCTCTAAACGCACACGTCCTATTTCGCCGAGAAATACAGATTATAAAGGCCGGAATGTGATGTTGATTCCTGCTCTGTGGATGTGCTGATGACAGATGATGGCAGATGGATGGCAAAATGTCAAATTTATTATTGCCAACAACAAAAATTCTATGTCATCTCAAGATAAAATTACAAAAATGATGGGAAAATGTTTTAAAAAGTTAGAAAACGTAGGGGGCTTTATGTTGTCTTATTATTACTATTTCCTAGCCAATTGTATCGTATCGTTTTGTGGGTAAAAATTCTTGGCTAAGGTATCGAAGCCAAACCTCACAAATTAGAATAGAATATGTTCAATCTCTGTAATTTAACTGTGGGTGGATTTCCCTTTTAATCAATTGTCACTGTCACTTGTTGAGTTGTCTCAAACAAATGGCAAGTTCTCTCTCAAGTTGTTGACATGACAAATAATATTAATTGGTAGTTACCAAAAAATTAAACTGTTTTATAATTAGAAATATGGTGGATAAAATGACCAGACACAGTAAATTAACTGAATTACATGTGTATCTAAAACACTTTGACACCGAAGTTACAATGATGCTACAAAGTTTGCAGTGGGATCGAAAACATTTGGTAGAGGATAAGTATACATAATTTGGGTTTAGCAGTAATCAAATAGTTATGTCGATCGATTTAAATTTTAGTAAAATTTGCACCACATTTTCCTTAATCAGTAATTATGAATTTTGAATTGAAAAGTTAATTGATTATGGAAACTACAATTCTGTTAACTTCCTACTAATTGCCTTATATAATATTTTGTATAATTTCAGAAACAAACTTTGGTGGGATGTCAATATGATTCAAATCATAGAGTACCCCCTGACAAAATAGTGGAACATGAAAGGAAATGTCTTTTGAAAAGCCAAGGCTACTCCGACAAGGATTGCTTATTGCCCAGTCCTTTGGACCCTGATGCCAGCACTGTGGTCAAATTAAGTAAGATACCAGCTAACTTGCTAAATGTGGTTACATCTGTGCTAAGCTTAATGAACAGCTTTTAATATGTTATAGGTTCAGAAAATATTGCTGAAATAATCAAGAATGCCTCGACAAACCAGGCTTCATTTAGGACAGGTGGGTCCAAATATTTTCTGTGTACAAGTGTATTTTGTGTAAACATATACAAATAAACTAAATGTTGTTGTTTTGACTTTACAGTTATCATTGGTCCATTTGGCTGTGCTAAATTCTATATCCTTTGTATATTCATTGTATCCTTTGCAAAATTATGGTGATTGTTAATTATTTTTTGTGTAGTAACAATTTGCACTTGTTGCAAATATACATAATTAATTTAATTTTTTTACATCTTATTGGTTTGATGAGTAGGAGTCTGTGCTCAAGTTTTGCAAGTTCCTTAACAATAAGTAGATTTGTAAGAGGTAGATTTTGGTACAAATTAAGTTGAAAATAAATTTCAATAAATTCCTTAATAATCTAAAGGAGCTGGGTGCTGTGGTGATCCACCCCTCACACTGGATCGCCTGCAGGTCACATACACTGCTGACGAGCGCCGGGCCATACATGATGCTGTAGTCAACCAGGTGTCCTCGTCCCATGACCTGTCCGACCTCGCTCATCTCGGGTAAGCTAGTTTTGAAAGGACTGTATAAATATAATGTTTTTTGCTTTATTTTTTAATGACATAAATATGATCGATTTAATGTAATATCGATCAAATCTAAACTCAGTGTAGTAATAAAACATTAATCCCCCATTCAAAAATTGTTCCAGTGCAAGTGATGAGGTTGGCGGTACCAATGCCAACAAGGCCAAGTCAAAGATAGAGTTCCTAGCGGAGCTTCGCGACATGAAGCGCCGGCGCGCCAAGTACCGCGTGCCCGCCAAGACGCGCAACTACTCCGACGTGCTGCGCGACGTCATCTCCACGCAGGTGGGAATATCATCACAACCCTTTCACTATCCCACTGAGTGGGGGCTGGTCTAAAACAATATCAATCAGTTAACTGTGCATAAACTCACGTAATTGAACCAATATTTTTATATATTATCTATTTTTCAGATGGAATGTTTCACTCAAGCGCAGGATAACATAGAGAGAAAGGACCAAAGTAGTCATGCTGAAACAAAAGATGATCACAGGAAATCTAAAGATAGAAATGAATCAAGTTACAGTGATTATAGTCCAAAAAGAAAGCACCATAACAATGAGTCAGGGCTTAGTCAAGATGAATACAAAACGTCAAGTCACTCTAGATATTCAGAAGAATACGACAGCAGAAAAAGAAAGCGTGAAGATTCATATAACCATTATAGACACACCCGATATTCGAAAAGAGAAGAGCGACCTGAGCCGCATTCCCGCAAGAGCCAGTGTAAAGAAGATTCGTATCGTTATAGCAAATCAAAAAGAAGGGACGATAGAAATATCGATTCTACGAAATCAGATAGAGAAGTATATACACATTATGACGATCATGAGAAACATAAAAGACGAAGAGAAAAATATAGTGACTACAGACGAAAAGATGAAACCACAATTGAAAACAGAGGGTTAGCTGTAAGGATTAAAAAAGAAAGGTTTGATTCTTATAATGACGACAGTGACGATTGTAATAGTCGTTATAGTAACAAAATAATAAAAAAAGAAAGAAGAAGTACAAGTGGTAGTGGTGATGAAGCCAGATCGGTAGACACGTACAGTGAAAATGATAAATCGCGGAACACACATCCCAGAACCAGCCAAAAATTTACAAATGAAGGTAAAATTCATAAAAAAAAGCATGGGAGTGACCATAAGTCAAGACATCGTCATAAAAATCTTTACAAGGACAACGTGACACATGAAAATAAATTTGATGGAGATCCTTCAGAATTTCGTGATTCACGAGATGGAGATACTTCATCCATAATCTATAGTAAAGATAATTATGATAGACATCAGGGGTCTGGTAAAATAAAAAAAAGGCATACCAAATATAATGATGATGATAACAGTAAGAAACATAGACGAGAGGACAGAGAGAAAGTTAAAGAAAAACACTAGGAAAAGTCCTACACAAAATAAATATTTTCCATACAACAATACAAAAAAAAGTTTTTGTTACCTTAAATAAAAACAATAAACTTTTCTCAAAATTATTGTTTTGTCTTTTTAGTTTTTTGTTTAATCTCATTGCAATATATGTATGTAAAAACTTTACTACAAAGTATGTATATACATATGTATATATATACATATGTATATACGAGTACACATGTATAAAATAGTTTAGGCCCGTTAAAACGATAATTTTACGTGTACTAATTTGTTTTTGGGCCATAATGGGATTACTACTATTACTACCTACTATTACCTATTACGGATAACCTATAGATTGATGTGAGTACATTAAAGTACCTATATACTCGTACGTTATAGGGCTGTCGTGATGTCTTCCGATAAACGGCACTTGAGCCACGTCTTTATAAGAGATTTCAAGACCTTTCATAAAATTTACACAGGCGTATTTGAGCTTACTATTATTACCAAACAAAACATTCAAAATTCAAATCTAAATATTGTAACGCAAACGATGTTTTTTTTTTTGTAATCAGGCCACGAATGTTAGATCGCGGAACGTGTTATGCGATATGTAGGTAAACTGGATCCGCGCGGGTGCAGTGCGCACAAACTAGCTAGAGATACTACGTGCAGTGCGTGCGCGTTATGAGAGTGTGACGGGCTGGCAGTGCGGCGCGGCGCCGGCGCACGCACTTGCGCACGCGCCGTAGGCAAACCATCCAAATTGATTTAACTTCAATCTGAGTACGATCTTTATAATATAATAAGCGGTCAGCCCAGTCGCTATAAATCTCACCTGTCACTCGAGAGGCCCGGGTTCAAATTCAAGAGGCACTCACCAATGACTAACCTATGTACCTACGATTTAAGAAATTAAAATGTCACCCGCTGCAACGGCGAAGGAAACTTCTCGTGAGGAAACCTACATGCCTGAGAGTTCTCCATAATGACGTGATTTACTTACATAGGTACCTGCTTATCTCAACGGTATGAAGGGGAGAGCACCAACCGCCGCGCTATATTATATCTAAGCATAGCTTATTATTGAAAGTTTCTTTGTTAACTTGTTAAAATTTTGAATAATTTTCCGCAGTCAATGTAAATTTCAAATGCATTTTTATTACAAAACTGCTTGTCAACACGTCGTTCATAATGTCAAACAATGTACCTACATACCCGTTTTGCATTGAGCAGTAAATTAACATGAGCCACACTCGGCACGTGCCGGTAAATCAACGCCGTGCGTCCGGCTGTCTGTCTGTCCGCATAATAGACATTACGATTTCTACAGGCCATGCCATTTTCATAATATTGACATCGATTACCGCCCGCCCACTCGCTGCGTAATACCTACGTCGGAATTGGAAAACACACGCATTTATTGAATAAGTATAGTCTATGCTCGCGACTCTGTCTGTATTAATTTTGCTCATTTATTTATCTTTACTCATAAATGGAAGAACCATGTTAATATCAAAACGCGAGTACCATTTACGCAGTGACGGAAGCGCTCATAGCCCAATAGCTTGCGTCCATATCTGATCCGTCGAGTTAAGCAACGTCGAGCGCGGTCGGTATGTCGATGGGCGATGGACCGTTAGTTGCAACCATTTCATGAGCGCGGAAGGTAAGTTTAAGCCGTCGGTTTCGGGTCCATTTTCCAATTGTAAAACAATGGGTAAGCCTCGTCGAAGGCCAACCCAGTGTATCGAAAATTCGACACTGAGTTGGCCACTCACCACTTGAGGGACTAGGAGTGTACAAGTACAATTTGTTTGTAGCTGCTGAATGAAAGAATAGCAAACCAATTTTTAAACCAACGAACACACTTTCGACTTCATAAAGTAGATATCAGTAAGGATTGAAGCGCATTAGAAACCTTTTTTTGCTTGTATTTTTTGCCACGATCGTGTTTACTTTGTAACAATAATACTCGTACTTCGGCTGGGTGGGATTTTTCATAGTTGTTATAAGCAGTTCGCACGCCTGTTTCTTCCGACAGTTTCAGTCAAGCTTATTTTCCCGTGAAAATATAGGATAGATATGAAAATTGAGAGCCGGCGGAGTTGGGATCGCAAATTTCGTGTGTGCCTCACAAACTATATCCTGTACACATTTTTTTTGTTTATGGATACAAGATAGATACAAGATAGCAAACGAGCTTGCAGCACCACCCATCCGCTGCCGCCCATGACAACTCTGACTGACTTTGAACAAGACTCAATTAGGGACTGGGATGGTTAGTCCACTACACATAACACTACACTGTCATACACGATTCGAGTGTACGATACGATAAAAAATTTTCCTCGGTCGAGATTCGAACCGGGACCCGCAGTTTGACAATCACACCGAAGTCGACTTGTTTTCACTTTGAACTGCATAAAACACTGCTGCATAAACAAAGAATCGCGTTTGGTAGGTATATCTAGTTTGGTGAATCTAAGCATCTGTAAAAAGTGAGTTTAAATTATAACTTTACTGGGGATTACTATGTTTAGTTTTTTTTTCTATAAAAAATAAGCGGTCTACGCTTGTACGCCTCACGATGAAATCTCATTTCTAAGAAGTAAAGACATGGAGTAATTGCTCGTAAAACTATGCAATTAACGTCACTAAGCGTCACATCGGCGGCTGAAACGGAGAGACGCGAGACGCGCGGCGGACGGCGGCCTCACCTCCCGTGGGCTGGGAGGGAGCTTCACAGGAAAACATTTTCCAATAACGTTTAAGTGTTTATCACTCTGTTTTGAGACGTGAAAAGCCAAAGCCAGCATATAAGCAAATCTCACAGAAGTATCATGGTGGACTATTTTTCTATATTTTTGCAGGATAACTATTTATTAAGAAGATATATATAATCTAACTAAATGAATTCTACACCAGATAATTTAAAAGCCTACATGGTTTCACTCGTGCTTCAGGTAATTCACCCATTAACTAATTATTTTTAATCTTACAATAACGAACGCATAATACAAAGTTTCGGTAAAATTTCTTCATATACTAACGACCTGAAGAAGACAGCGGGAAACCGTCGGATTCAGTTGGCGCAGGATCGGGTGGCGTCGATTGAGGGAGGCCTATGTCCAGCAGCGGACCAAAAAAGGCTGTTGGATCGATGGAAGTAAGTACAGAACTATACTTAACTATACTAAATTACCTTTTGATAAAGTGTAGACACCTGTACTAAAGCCTTATTTAAGTAGCACCAACATTTTTTGCTACATACTCCAAGAAGCTGCCTAAAGTGCGTGCCAAAGTGTTGTCCTTTACTTGTAACTTATCCTGCACCAAGCCATATTTGATACCGTCTCCCGCCCAATCAGCGGGCGCTCGCCGGGACCTCGGCTCGGGCGCTTCGGCACTCAGTGGGAGCCCCGGCCCGAGGCAGGCAGACGGCAGTGGCCACTGTGGCCAGTGCTCGCGCGCCGCTCAAGCCGCCCGGTCGCCCGCAGTGCTCAGCCGCATCTTCGCAGCGCGCGCCGGCGTGACCTCCGCGAACCCTAACGAACTCCTTTTGTGTTTTCTGTTTGTTTGGTCTGACCGGCCGTGAGTAGTGTCGTGTTGTGGTGCGGTGCTTGTGCTGTTTCTTGAACCAGGAACGGAGAACGCGCTCTTTATCAGTCGTTTATCGTAAGTTTGAATTTAGTTTAAAAAGGTCAAAGTTTAGCTTAACGCCTCCGTTTAAATTTAGTGTTTTTGCTATAAAAATGATTTTTTAAGTAAATACTAAAGTTAAGGGGTTTTTCCCTTACCCGTTTTTCACTTACAAAAGAGTATTCAGTAGTCTTCTATTGAAAGAAAATTGCACACCAGTTTGTTAATGTTTCAAATGATGTTAAATAAAAAAATCTCAATAACTAATTTAGTTATGACGCTTCCTAGATCGCAACAATATAAAATGAAAGATTATTGTTTAATCTGTTTGAAAAAGCTTGTTCTTATTTTTTTAATAGAGTTTAACGTAAAAAGGCACGCGTAACTAATGGCAGTTAAATAAATAATCTCATTGGCACGGATACTGACTAACACTTATGTAGAAAGTGTGGAGCAACGCTCGTTATCCACGCGGGTAATTATTACATCTGCACCATTTCTGTAATTAAAGTAAATGTTGTTTATGATCTCGCTTATCTCTCAGCTTGCGACAGAAGTTATAAGAAAGGTGAATAAGTAATTATAACAAGAAAAAACATCAAGTTTAGATTCTCTTTAATGAAGAAAAGATAGATAAGATAAAGGGTCGAAATGTAGAGCTAATTTATATAATGTGTAAAGTATTATACAAGAACTATATTTTTCACCTCAGAACCTTTAGAAACCTACTAACTCTACTAGTCTTAATTACGACTTTTTGCATCAATAGCCCTCTCAGAAAAAGGGTTATTCGTATCCGTTTAGTAGTTTCGTAGTCAGAGTACATGGCACTGTTGCCTATTTTAAAAAGAACCAACCGTATTTTTTACGAACTTCTATTACAAGCTTAGCTGGGGCTACCTCCTTAAGTATTATGGCTCTGCTCGGAAAAAAAATATTATCAAACTCAATTCAAAGGCAATGATGCGTAGAGTTCAAACATGTATAAAATTATCACTATCATACTTTATTTAAAGATTACAGAATACAGAAGCTCAATTTATAAGGCACCGTATAATGCCGCTCGGACTGTATAATTGAATAAATGGGATATGCGAGAGATGCCTTCGGATGCGGCGAAGGGAAAGTGGGCGCGGCGGAGCGAGAGTATTAATTCACCACGTAAGAGCCTTATAATTCCTTTTTCAACATTAACTTGCCTCCGCCGAGCGTCGCTTTAAATACATTTTTACTTTGGAAATAAAATATGTTCAAAACAGAATTGTAGGTAGAACAACGATCTTAATTTATGTTATAAGTTAGATACATATCAGCTAATGAGAGAAATGCATCGGTTCTCATATCAAACGTTCTTGATGAACTGCGTAGATCATGTTTTTGTTGTAAGCTGGAGGCAGTACAATATTTCATACGTAATCGTATCTAACCCACTTTGTTTATAACTGACGTAAACGCGAGCACTGCATTAGTCGCCGCAAAAACCACCCGCTGCCTCCGCTCCCATCCCACGGGCTATAGGTACACCGCGACTGCGACTGAATTACATAAAACTTTAATAACCGAGACGGTGACTTTTTGCACAAAACATATTTTACGTAATTTTTGACATGTTAAAATTATTTAAGACTGAAACTTTACATTTTGCTACTCTCCATGCAAAAACTCTGGCCAAAAAATGATTCGAAATTCAGAGTCCGCTGTGAAGACAAAAAATGGCAACATTTTAATAATGCTAATGCCAATATTATAATTTTTTGTTAAAACATGTTTTTTTATTTTTATTGGAATAATCTTCCTTGCAACATTGGCGCTTAACACAGTACAGTTTACACTGAATACAGTATGAAGAAATATCTCGTTTCATACAAACATTTAGTAAATTTCTATAAAATATTGGCCCTTTTCAATGTCAATTGTGTAATTTAAAAAACCCAGCCAAACTGCGCAAATGCCTACTCCGCAATTCTTGCGATTTGCTTAGAAAAACTCCGGAGTTAGATTCAGACTCATTCCGATTCATATATTTTTCATTATATGGTATTTGTACGCATCACGAACGTGCGTGCAATGAGTTACTTCCTCCATGCTACCGGCATTTAATTTTAAGTGCTTTCGGGTCAAACCCATTTACCCGCAGTTTCACGAATTTTTAGAGCCATATATGGCGCTGCCTTCCGTGCCAGACTGTTTACCTGAATCGCGAGCCTTGTGCTTCTGTGGTTAGCATATAGGTAATTACCCGGTGCACCGACGGATTCTCGTAGAGCGCGTGTTTATAAAATCACTTCGAGGTTACCGTTTACAGTTACAGTTAATCTTATTAGCATTAATGGATTAGTGAGGGAAAGCATTATATTAAGAAGAACTCTTTAATTCTGGTCCTTTTAAATAAAATCCACATCTTTGTGTTTGAAAATTAAAATTAGAATGTTTAATTTATCGCTGACGAAAATCGGTGACTGGTTTCCGGGTGGGCGGGAAGCGTTATATACGCTATAACGCTGTACTCTAGGCATCGTCAAAACATCCGCCTTGCAAGCTATGTGCTAAGCTGGTACTGCCTCACATCTAACACGGCTACTAACTAGGCTTCCAGGGATGATGAGGATCATGTCCATGTTAAAAAAAAAAAAAAAAAAAATTTGTGTCAGGAT
>DWTT01000771.1:0-13810 GCA_018250895.1 Carterocephalus mandan
AGCTGAATATGCTGTAGGCGGAAAAACATGACGCGTCGCGTCGCTTCGACTCTGCGCCAATGTGAGTCGACCCTTAGTGACCACTAGGCAATAAAAGTACATTGAAACAAGATACACATAGTCACAATAGGCAGATAAGATTACTCATGAGTATCAGAAAATCAATACTGACCGGCCCTGATCGCTTAGTACTCGCTACTGTGAAGTCCGGGCAGAACAATAGATCCTGGGGACAAACAATAAAAGGTATGCTATAAAAAAAATTTTTGTAATCAATTGCCTCTACTTGAGAATGATACGAATAATCATGATAATAGCAATTTCATAAAAACTGAATTATTAATCTTGGGCATAAGCTAATATAATACTCAAACTATTTGGTACTCACACAAATTGCATTAATGAGCGATTGAGCCAAGGGAACTGACTCATTCTCCACAGCTGCAGCGGGCAGTGAAGACCAGAAGTAGCCGTGCCACTCTGGGTCTTCCAGCATGTATGGCAGCACTCTGGTCAGCAGGCGGGCACAGTTCAGGGCTACAGAGGTGAAAGACACAAGTTTGCTTGGTATACAAAAAATTTCCCAGAAAAACAATTTTCACATAAAAAAATTATTACCTATTTAAAAATATTTACATAGGAGATAGGACATTGAAGCTGGTTCAATACATTATTGGGCACCACACAAGTGAATAAAGTTGATAAGATGAGTTTTCTTTTTATTACAGCTGAGATTATTCACAGGCTGTTTAGTTATTAAAAACATACTTCTACACACTTTTTGGATTAGTATTCGCTGCAACCCATAGACGTCCCACTGCTGGGCATGGGTCTCCCCCACAGACACGTGAGGTCTAGAACATACTCCACCACGCTGCTCCAATGTGGATTGGTGGAGGGATATTTATTATTAGGATTTAATTATTTTGAACATTATTAACAAGCATGAGCAATTTAACAAAAATATTATCAAATTGTCATCTCTATTGTTATCAACCCTTAGTAGTCCTTTTATTATTCTACTTAAGCTTAAATACAAAATATCATCAGGAGTTCTCAGAAATGTTTTTGGAAGTGTCTTCTTTCAGACAGACAGAAAAATCAGTAAATGGTTAAGTTTCTTTCTATTTTATAGCCCTTGAATAGATTAATTGAAACCTTAAGACTGGTTTCAATTAATTTATTATTAATTAAGCAATGCATAAAAATAAATTATGGATGATTTGGTTCAGGAAAATGACTCTGCATTATGTATAATATAGTGTTAAAGTATATCCCTGAATCTTAGGGAAATACACAAGGCAGCAAGAATATTGCCAAATTTATCTTGAGTAAACATATTAAATATTGTGAGTCAATTAATCAATAACCACTTGAACACACAGGTGTAAAGCAAACAACCGATTTTCTATTGTGTAAGAGTAACTGATATTCTATACGGTTTAATGGATGAAAAATTATGATTATGATAGTTATTGTTCTGTATAGTATATTAGGATCTAGCTGCAATACACCTATACAGGTTACAG
Source organism: Carterocephalus mandan (assembly GCA_018250895.1). Lineage (NCBI taxonomy): Eukaryota > Metazoa > Arthropoda > Insecta > Lepidoptera > Hesperiidae > Carterocephalus > Carterocephalus mandan. Next base: position 1,530 of record DWTT01000771.1, read on the forward strand.
TAGGATATGATCCAGAACTCATTTATACCTTTTCTTTAAAATTATTGTAGTGATGACAAACTTAGAAATGATGAGTAACTTACAGTACAAAATCAATGATGACTAATTACTATTCAAAGACTGGCGTTTTAGTGAACACCTACCCGTTTGTTGTTCCTGCAGCGTCCTGCAGCTGCTGTCGACAGTCTTGACCAACTTTTCAACGGCCTTATACACCAGCATCGCTAAGTTGTTAGGTGACTCTTCGCGCAGCGCCCGTATCTCCGCCCCAGGTACCAACGCGAACACATCCTGTACGTTCGTCACGCTTTCCGACCAGAACTGGTCCCAGAAGGCATCATCTGTGGAATCGATAGGCTGAAAGAAACAAACCACTTCAATCAATAATCAACAAATAATTACACGACGCGTAGGCGTTCCGACACACACCTGAGATTTGGACGTAAGCTGTACAACCGCCTTTCTAAAGTTCAATTTCGTGTCAGCGTTTCCCATTATTACGATCTCTATTTCTAATTTCTACAAATACAATAAATTCATTCCCAACCCAACATACGTTCACACAAAACAAAACTTGATTTCACATTTGTTTGTCACAATTGGTCACAATCAGCAATCTGTCTGTGACAAGCAGACAGACAACCCTGACGTGACGTTTTTTGACATGTGGCCAGAGTTGCTATAGTTTCTTTGCTTGCTAGAATTTGAGACCAAAATTATGATTATTAAAAATATTTACTATATTTTTGGTTATAGTTATGTATAGTTTTAGATTTAGTTTTAATTTAATTAATGTTTTAGTTATACAAATACGATTGATTGATCTAGGTATTGAAATAAATAAAAAAATGAATTTACCACATATTTCAATTGCTTTAAATAGAATATTACTCGATATAATTTTCGGCGATTTATTTGTTAAGCTAAACCATAGAAAAACATTATAAATATATTAACTGTACTGTGGTCATCAAAAGAATAACTGGCAATAATTTCTTTCTATAAAATTTACGTCGATGTTCTTTGTCTTTGATTGACTGAAAAATATTGAAGGCCGAAAAATGGCTGCTGCTGCTAATCTTGTTCGAAGCGCATTTAATGGATTATTACGAAAATCCAAAACATATACAGCACCTGTAGTTTGTCGACTATCTACTGTAGCGGTGCAACAAAAATATCATACCATTAAAAATGTCAATAGCTTGTATTTCAACCAACGGCCTCAAAATGGGGTAAGACCACTAATTTCGTTGTTATCTTTTTTTAACTCAATTATAACAATTGCATTTTTATAACGTACCTACTTTCTTATATGAATTAGCTAGAATTTAGTACCCATAAGTGTACATGGTCTGTTATACTACATAACCTCAATATATTGCATAACAAATGTGTACAGTGATGCTCAAAATTGTTTAGGTACGATTGGTGCGACCTTATGCGACGGGCCCCAAGACTAAGGTCACTCCGCAGCAGATAGAGGCGCGGGTCATGAAAGTGTGCAAGGCTTACGACAAACTATGTGCCGCTCAGGTACATGAAATTTATTCAATTCAATTTGTTTCAGAGCCTGGTAGCCGGCGTCCGCAAGTACAGTGGCGGTGCCCCGCTCACACTAGAGCTTGTACGATCCAGAGTGCTCTTAGTTCTCCAACTTTATGATAAAATTTCTCCTGATAAGGTAGCTCAACCCTTCTTGCAATATAAAATAGGGTTGCCAGATTCATGTTAAATGATTGTTCAGTCAACTATTGCAGAGATAAAAAGACGTAAATCTCTAATGATTTATTCTCCACTCTAGGCCTTAATTTCATCAGATAAAATCAATGTATCTGGCAATCAAAATTGTGTTTGTAATAAAAAAACAAGATCACTCTGAGATTTAACAAACTCTAAGCATTTTTGTCCCTGTTGTTTATTTTTCTTCAGGTGGAATTTATTAGCATTTTTTCTCCTTTACAGCTGACCCTCGATTCCCACTTCATGAACGATTTGGGTCTGGATTCCCTGGATCATGTGGAAGTGATCATGGCGATGGAAGATGAGTTTGGTTTTGAAATCCCCGATGGAGATGCAGAGAGGCTGGTTAGGCCAAAAGATATTGTCCAGTACATTGCAGACAAAGAGGATATCTTTGAATAATTTAGCATTAGGTAATCTCAGCAACTGCAGAACAATGTATGGGATTGTACAATTGAAAACTTGCAATTCAAGTTAGCGTAAAATAGCTCCGTTTAATTTACTGTTATTATTCTAATATGAGTGAACACTGAAAAAGGCTTAACATCTATGGATTGTATAAAGTGTAAATTGTTTTTATTGATTATACGCCTGTTAGACTAGATCAATTGCTTTTCATTTGGTCAAAATTGAACCTGTTTAACAGCTCAATAAAATGATTTAAGATGAGAAATAGTTTCGTTTTGCTGTCTCTGTAGAATATTGCAGTTGAAATCTACATCAACCTAATAGTGGTGTTAAGACTTAACTAGAGCACTTATCTGATTTCTGCACAATCAATATTTTTGATTTGATTTATTATGTGCAGTACATCCATTGGATGTATTTATAAGATAAGTGACAACCAAACAAAGACCAAGTTAATTTGGCTGGCTGTAAGCCATTAGTGTCCCATTGAGGGGTACGAGAAAACTATTTAGTAAATTGTGGTATAGGTAACTGCTCTGCATGCTGCTCTAGTGTGTATTAGCAGAGGGGCTTGTGACCAACCCGATAGATTAAAGTTTTTAGGCCGCTTCAAGGCCTCCGAGACGTCTTCATTATTACCTTATGATAATAGCCAGGATAAACGTGCCCTCTGAAGCACTCGCGGATGAGCGATGAATAAACAAATAACATCAATATGTTACTAAAATTGAATAGTATAATATTCATTTATTTACGAATATAATATTATTACGAATATAATATTATACAGCACAAAGTCAGTCAAAGTAATAATTTATTTCTATGATATATATGAGGTGATTGGACACACTTAAAGTCTAGGAAACTACAAACTACTTAGCTAATTCTATTCTAACATGAATAATATAAAGCAACTAAGCATTTATTTACTTAGTACTTTCATTTACTTTATAAATATGTATATAGTTTTAGGTATTGATCATTCAATGAATAGCTACCCTACCTTGTACTTCTGATAAAGAAAACCAAATTAATATTTTCCCATGTGCTAATGTGAAAATTATAAAACAATAATTATGTGAACATGAGAGAGGGGATAAAAAAAAACTATATTTATAGTCAAAATTTTATTTTTATACAACTTCCAGACGAAACTTCACATGTAACAACTTTCATATGTCATAAAGGAAACATACTCTAAGCATACATACGAAATACATTAATTTATATACAGACTAAGCTCGCCACGGCTAAATGCTCCACACATTGCGCTCCATTCACTCCAACAATATGTTCACGTATATTACAGATATTTACAGCTTCACTTGGTTACAAATGAGCCTCAATTTCTTTTTAAATTACATTCATAAATACTGTAACTTCACACTGTAGACAGCAAGTCTACAGCAAAATTCACAAGATGTAGGTACATTGCCCATTTGGAAGTAATCGAAATTTACCAAATAAGTTAATAAATCTTGATGCTATAAAATTAAATATGTTCATTATATTGTTATACAAGTTACTTTGGCAATAAATACAACTTAATAAGGAAACTCCATTTTGTACCGAGCCACAAATTCACAATTATTTAAATCTATGTTTTAGGAAAAACAATACCAACAGTACCTAGACATGACAATCGAACGATGTCTTACTATACAAACAAGAGATTTGTGCTATGAATATGAGTCATGTTCTGTACATTGAATTAATAATCGTCAAGTCGCCTGTATTTTGTAGGAGAACATAGAGAATTATCAGATCACCTGTCTTACATTTTTTTTAACAATGATAAATTGAGCTTTGTCACATACTCAAACATGCCGCCCTGGTTGAGGAAACCAATCTTAAGATACAAAAATAATAGTTTGCAATATTAAATGATACAAGAAAAACAAACTGAAAATAATTAGTGAATAATAAATGAATTGTTCACTTTCAAATCATGACACTAATGTCATCATATTTATAATGTAAAAAGAAAATTTCAGTACAATTAATAAATCGGCGATCTGCTAAGGAAATCTGTTTATACAATGAGATCACTACAGAGATATAATATATCAATATGTAGGAAGACAGCACAAGGAATTATTTGAACTGTAGCCAGTAACACGAACACATTACTAATAACATTACTGTTCAGCATGAACAAATATGGTTTACCCAAACTGTTCAGCCAAATGTTAACTATCACTGTTCAGTATGCGTCCATTATTGTTTTATCTATCATCACTGTTCAGCATGAGACCATTTGTTTCACCCATCACTGTTCAGCACTTTGTTTTACCGAGCCTGTTACGCAACAGGGGGGCGTCGCGCTATCTGAAGCGGTTAGTGCGCGCGCGGCCCGCCGAGCGCAGGCGGCGCCCCACGCCGTCGACGCGCGCTACCCTCACCACCGGCTGCAGCCACTCCCCAATATGCAAAGGCTTTTTCTTCTCAACCTTTTCCTCCTTATCATCGCTCCCCGACGAGGACCGCTCGCGCTTCTCCACCTTTTTATTCAACAACTTTTCCCGCACGTTATCGTGTAACAAAACTTTCAAGTCAAAATGTACCGGCTTGCCGTCGACCTGCGGCTCTTTATTGATATCCGTCGATTCACATTTTGATTGGCACTCCTGTGGGTTCTCTACAACGGTGTCCGCGCTGCAGTCTCGCGACTCCTCCGACTTGTACTCCTTCAAAGTATCGTCTTTTTCAGTCTCGGAGAGTCCGGGGTCCTCCTCGCTGGCGGTCTCGTCGCCGAGCGGCTCGGCGGACGACCGGTCCAAGCTGCTGTCCTTGTGCTCGGGGTCAGTGCTGTTGGCGCGCGAGCTCTTCTTCTGCTTCTTTTTATTCGGCCAGCCGGTCCGGTTCTTCTTCTTGAACCTCCCGCGGCGGCCCCTGTACCTCGCCGCGCCCTCGTTGATCTCGTTGCGTATGATGTCGCAGTCCTCGCATTCGGAGACCAAGCTCGACACGTCAGGGACGTTCGTCGACGGCATGACCGCCGTTTCGTCGCCGGCTAACTCGTCGGACATATCGAATTCTGCGGCGTCGTCGAACACTTCGGATAGGAACTGCTGCAGGCGTTCCGAAGCCTCTTGGGTTTCGGTTAGGACAGGTTCCACTTTCAGGTTGCTCTGAATGTCGCTTATGGTGTCCTCTGACGCCGTAGATTTGGTGTCGTCTGTGTGCTTTCGTCTATGGAGCAGCCCCGCCGACCCCAGGATGGCTAACGTGGATGCGTGCTCTCTCGGGGACTTCCTCGGATGCGCCTCCATTGCTATCACGGCAGCGGTCCGTTTCCTAATCTTCTGCTTCTTCTTGCCTCTCGTCCCGTAAGACCGCGACGGTCCAGGTTTCTCTTCCCGTCGCACCAGATCGCTAAGGGGACAGCAGTTTGGTTTTAGCGGTGGTAACTGACCAATTTCGTATGGTAACTTTGGCGACTTGGAGTACAATGCTGCAACAAGACAAAAAAAAGTCGAATTAGTTCAGTTATTCTATATATAAAAAATCAGCATTTTAATAAAAGAATGATTGAATAAATGCTTACCAAAATATCCGGGCACATTTTTTGTAACCAGCTTATCTTGATCTTGACGTTTAAATGTCTCGTACCATGGTTCGCTGTGCGGGATGGACTCAAAGGCGAATTCCAGTTGCTCCACAGCTGGGGTATATTTAAGTTTCCCATCTTCCCATTTTAAGCATTTCTCTACATTTTCCTCTCTCAATGGACTGATTTGAGGTTCTGAGGGAAGATTAGGCTCCTGCACGGGTTCAGGAGTTCTTGCCTTTGGTAGTTCAATCTCTGTGGTGGTAGTGGTCGCTTTGATCGGAACCCGTCTCCCCTTCCTGACGGGCGGGGGGCGGCGCTTGCGTCTCCTGGTGTCTTCGGGCCAGCTGTCCTCCTCCGAGGATTCCTCTTTAAGGGCCAGGGGTCTCGCGAGGCGCTGGCGCTCCATGTACGGCGGGGGTTGCGGCTGCGGAGGAGTCTTGCGTTTAGGCGGTTCATCCTTCTCCTCCTCATCATCAGAGGATGTGGAGCTAGTCGAACTGGCCCGCTTGGGAAACATGAACTGCTCGGCCTCGTCACTCAGCACAGACAGCTCGGACCGCCTCACCTTCCTGAACTTAACTACGAGCGGTTTCGTTCCATTACACGTGGGCAACGAGTCCTTCCGCTTGGCCCCGAAGCCTCCACTAGACCTAAGCTTTGTGCTGACTCCGACCACCTTATAATACTGTCTATCTTCCGATATCAGGGACTCGCTCGACTTCTTGCCGCACCTCGTGTTGTGTTTCCTCTCGTCGTCCAACATTCCATTGCGGCGGGGGCTGGCGTTGCCGTTGGAATCCGGCGACTGGGAGCGTTTGGAGCGCTTGCTCTTCGGCTCGGAGTCGCCGTTGCACAGTTTTCTGAGCGACCGTCTCTCGCCGTTGACGGGCGTCGACTTGTCGAGGAAGGTTGCGACGTCGGCGCCGGCGCCGATGAGGGAGTCGAGGGCGAGGAAGTTGGTGTGGTCGCGGACGAAGGAGAGGTGGTGCGGCGAGCGGCGGTGCAGCGCCGCGTCGATGTAGTCCGCGTTGCACATCTCGCAGTACCCGCCCTTGGGCTCCTTCTCCGAGCGCTCCTTGATTCGAGGCCGGCTTCTTCTTGTCATCCTGGAAACGGGTACAGGTTAGAAGAGTTTGGTGATGGTGGAATAAAATGAGTAATACGATATAACTTAACGCACCAGAAAAATAACAGAAGAGAAAATAATAAAGAATAAAAGTTTTGCAAAAGGCAGTCTTGCTTTGAGCAATTTCATCCAGACAGCCTATCATACAGGATAGAGATAAACATAACAACATAATGCTGAATAAAGAAAAATGATACATATAGAATAGAGTAAGTGACGGGCCCTTTTGTGCTTTGATTATTACATTTTTTTATTTCCATTTTCACAGGAAGTATGTAATTTAATGGCATATAGGGTGTAGTATACATAGTTACGTAGTATAACTTACTTTGAGCCTAAATTATTATTGTTATTAGAATTTGGATTCAGTATTAGATTATTGTTTGTAACATGGGAGGTATCCTTTTCTTTTTTCTCTTTAGGTGGATCTGGATCTACTGATATCTGAGGCCATACATCGAATTCCTTGAACACGGGCCGGCACAATCTGCAAAGTGACAAAAAGTGAAAATTTAGTGATCTTGTTTTATAACATTGACATGTAAAATTGTAGAATACTGGTCCATACTTGTCCAAAAATTCAATCTTGATATAATGTTTACTGAAGAGCTTGACTGGGGGTTTACGCGGGGCCGTGAAGAATGTGTCATACAGTTTATCCAATAGACTTATAGCCTGAAAGATTAATGAATATGCTGTAAGAATAAATATATAAAATGCCAAGAAAGTAACAGTATTAGTCCATTCCTCAGATTGGTATTAGTAGAAAATTTTAAGCTTAGATTAAAATAAAATCCAATAAAAAGTAACTATTAAAAACAAAATTTGCATGCAATAAAGGATTGTCACACTGAAAAACTGCAGGGAAATTGTGACAACCATGTTAGTAATAATGTTGTGGAACTGTATCACAAAAACTTCTATTGCATCAACATTTTAAAAGTAAATAGCTGAATGTTCAGTAAACATTGGGCACACTGTTTTCGATTACTCAGAATTTAATTGTAATTGTTACATTATACATGGGTAACATGTGTCATATTTAAATAAGCTAAGCAGTTAATTATATTATTCCTCGCACTTTTTATATTTCCACCATCGACTTTTGATAAACTCTTAGACAGTTTGATTCTAAAGTATACTTTATGAAATCTCACATTATTAATGTCATTAGCATAATAAATTAAATTTTGTACAAACAGAATAATCTTAAATTCTGTAACAAATTGATTAAACTAATTTAATCTGCCCGTCACAAATGAAAGCCAAATGTATCATGTGTTACTGAATGATTATGGATGTATCATAGTCAGTGACCCTGACTGAAATGGCTCATCCAGATCTGTCTGATCGTGGCCAGGCTCAGAGGCTGACATTTTTTTTTGTTAAACAATAAATGATAATTAAATGAATTTAATGAAAAGAACAAACAGATTGACGAACAGACTCTTCACTAAGAATAAGCTTGTGTTGCAGAAGTCTGCCTCTTCAGGGAGTCAAGTTAAACCTTGTATTAACAAATTTATAAGTAGAATAGAATAGAATATGATTTATTTTGCATACAACACTTTATCGTACAGAATATTATTAACTGACAGTAGATGTAGGTTATTTGGGTTTTAAAGCAAAATTTGACCGCACTCAGCATTATGTCATGATTCCTTAAAAATCATGACGCTGATTTTCAGTGCGGCCCTGTCGAAGTGATAATAAGTATGTCTGTCTACCACCCACAACACAGCCCTCCTGCTATTCAAGTATGTTGTTGCTACTGTGTTGAATTGCCTGCGAGCTGTGAATACCTTCTGCACAGTGAGTTGGACGTACGCTTGTCGCGGCGGCTGGCGCAGCCGCTCGAGCATGGCATCGGCGCGCGCGCGGGCCGCGTCACGCCGCGCGCATCGCGGCACCACCGCCCCACCCACCACGTGGGTGACGCGCGACGTCAGGCACCCCTCCTGACGCTGCAAACACAACACATCTCTTACAATTAACCGTATCTACAATCAGACCTCTATACCCTAGACTTGTAACATGGGGCCATCACCTGCTGGTATATATACCTCAGGAAGATAGATTCAGAAATGCCTAGAAATTTTACACAGATTACTAAAAAGTTACTTCAACGACCAGGTCTGTTAACCGTACACTTTTCATTTGGTAAGGACTTTTTTACCCTGTGTCGGCTGTCTCCAACAGTCTGAAGCAAACCAAAGCAAAAGATGGCTTGTTGACTTAGTGTAAATTTATACATCCTAAATGGATTCATTGCTTTTTAAAACACCGTTTGACTTAAGCCTACCAAGTTTTGCACCTTAAACTAGTAGGTAACTATGAGTATGGTATGTATACTCCAATTTCTTGAGTTGTGTTATTTGGTAAACAATCTTAGCAGTACTTTTTATTGTATTATAAAGTAGTATAATATACATATTAAAATATAAAAAAAATATTAGTACTGTAGAAATTAGTTTCAGGCAGTAAAGGGCTATTAAAAAATCTTACAGTGTCTTTTTATTGTAATTTTCAATTGTTTACTAAATTGGACAAGTTTGGAAAAAAAGGGTTAAGTAGGTATTTCTATGTTTATGATTGCTTACTTTTCCCTATTTATTTAGTATGTGAGTTTTGACTCAAATATTCAAGATTTTGGTGCTGGCAATTAAATACTTTCAGGGTATTAAGCAACACAAAGAGATTGATATATCAAATGAAGGCAAATCAATCTTGCCTCATGTTGAATGACTATAAAAACTATACAAATTAGGAAATCATTCTAACTATAATGACTACGATCAAGGTAGTAGTTATACCATATTTAGTAGAACTACATTCTGCAAATTAATTTATAATTTATAATTTGAAGGTGACTTAAGAATATCAGTTGCATAGTTGAGACTTAATTGCAAGTTCATGTTATTTTTAAATTTGGAATGCATTATGATGAATCAGTATTTCAAGAAAACAATATGCTTAGTTGAGACATCCAAATAATAAACAGTATGCATTATCAAATATGTTCAATACAATTCAACAGAGTCATATTATCATATTTTACCTCTACAAAGACAGCTGAATACAATATGTGGGACATGAATTTATTTTGGTATGTAAACTGGAGAGATAATTTAAACTGTGGAAACTAGGTTTTTTGAATAAACATTGACTATATTGCCAGTTGTGAAAAATAATTAGTGATTTTAAGGTAGGTGTTAATGAAAACTTGCCACTGGCAACTCTTATAAGAATTGTCACAATTTATTATTGTAAAATTGGCGTAGGTACTTTGCAAGGGTAATGTGAAAGTCAGCATTTGAAGTGCACTGGTGGCGCGATACGTGGAACGCGTGATGCAACCGCGGCGCGGCCCGGCGGCTTCGGAACTTCCCAACTACATACGCTAGGAAGTCGCCCATTAGAAATGCGACGCGCCTGGCCGGCCTGCCGTCCAGTCCACGCGTCGCTCAATCGCAGTGTTCCTCGAAATAAAAGCCGCGAACACACGCCGCGGTGACACCACCAACTCGCGCTAACCGTCCCGCGCAAAAAAATAACACAACCCCTATAAACATCCTAATTTCAACCCTAATGACACCAAACTAAGAACGACATCTCCTTGCCGCCGAGAAGCAATATCAACTGTCAAAAATTAAGCATACACACGCTTAGGCCAAAGAAAACTACATTTCAAACGACTTTTAAATGGATACAGCGCGACGCAGCGTGATCGAACGCGGCGCGCGGCCTCGGCCCGTTGCATTTCGCGTTGCGGCGGCGGCTCTAACGCGAGCATACAAAAGATGACCTAAAATCGAATGCAAGCTACGCGCCCAACAAGCCGACGGACAACTATGTTTTAAACTGATTTCTAAACATTTATGACATGACCGACGTGCCTGTTGGTAACTGTAGGAAACGAACGGCATATATACTTACACAAAAGCCGTCCGCGAGGCCCCCGCGCACCGCTTATCACAAAAATAAGTAACTATATACTAGTCACTGAGCACGGGCACTTCGTCACTGCTAGAATTACCACGAATCACAATGTACACTTAATATGTTTGAGTTTACAAATGTATCACGTAATGTTGGATTAGTTACGAGTTAATTTTAATACTTTTTATAATAATTTATACTCATTTTTAAAGGAAAATCTAAAAAGTAACAACAAACACAAATCTGACATACAAGATGGAGATATTTTACATTAGTTTATGTCTCTTTCACTGGCGGCGCTGCCATCGTATGGAAGGGGGAGCCATTTCTATTGGCCAGTTGATTTTCGCACGTTCCTTTTTACATTTCGAATGATGATAATAAATTATTTCCGAATTTTTTGAATATTTAGGAAATCATTTACCTATTTACAAACAAGAACTACTTTTTTGTGTAATATTGTTTATAGACCGTTTTCAAATTAATAGTTGTAGTCGTGATAATATATGAATTGAAAACGATATTATTAGAAACACGGAATAAACAATATTACATTAACATAAGGTATTGCGTAGCTAAGAACGTAGGCAATGTCACAAAATTAAGAAGGCCAAGTTATGTATGGATATTCGGTATGATTGCATGATTTCATGGTTTGTTACGATTATTTTTATACATACATAACCAACAAAAGGTTGCTACGTCTATAAATTTCACAGTAATAAAGCATTTTGGCGGCAAAAATAAGTATAATTACTTACCAAACCCATGTCTTGAAGTCTTTGTGATATAGATCTAGATAGCCCAGGCTCTGGAATATCCAAATAAAAGCAGAAGTTTTTTCGAACTGTAAAAGGGAGTAAATCTGGTTTTAACCAAAATTTTTACGAAGACAAAGAACCGTTGCACAGATTTTCAAAAAATTTTACGTACTTTTATTATATTTATCTTGAAGTTGCAATGTCGAGACCATCGTTAAATAGAGAAAGAATATTTAGCACCAAATAGAAGTACCCTTAAAAATCTCTCGTTTGCATTTATTATTTAGCTCTCTACTCATGTCCATAGCAACCCCATAATATCGAACAATAATCATTACATAAGTACGTTATATTGAAGGCTAAAATAGTATAAAATTCACATCACATTTTCTGAACACAACAACACGATTATCCCAAGACGAATGTCAGTGACAGACAGGACAGCTGAGATCAATAGACAATTATTTTATTATCAAAGATCTATGGTTAAAAATCGATATGGCAATCGATAATTACTTTTCTACGTATTCATCTATAAAACATCCTATAAATCCTCAAATCCTTTAATCATTATTGTAAGTTTTTAAGCATCATGAGTATTATGTTACATGTACTTTGCAATTAAGTTTATTTATTTATTTAATAAACCGTTTGTTTAAGGTAGAACAGAGAGATCATTCGACACCAATTCGGCATTGAGAAAAATAATATTTTGTTTCGTTCGAATGCTTGTTGTAGCGATTGAAGTGAACAC
>DWTT01000772.1:0-13810 GCA_018250895.1 Carterocephalus mandan
CTGCCCGGCCGGGCCAGGCACACGCGCCTGCGGGACTCGGACCGGGCCTCGGACCGTGCGGGGCAGAGGTGAGCTGCGACCCACTGCTGGGCACGGGCCTCCACCACACACTAATGTTTCATCCACACCGACTGGATTTCTGGCGATCCCGTACTAAACGGTTTGCGCAATCCTTTTTCTGCGCACTTGTCAACTGTGCAATGAACTTCCTTCTGATGTCTTCACGGTATAGGCTATGACATGGGGTTGTTCCAAACAGGCGTTAAAAGAGCTCTCCTTCAGGGCTGGCGACGCATTGGCGACTACTCTGGTATTATTTATGTTCATAGGCGACAGTGACTATTTACCATCAGGTGGCCCGTCCGCTTGTTCGTTTGGCTAAAATCTATAAAAAAAAAACAACACATCTGCGGGACGTCTAGAGCATACTCCACCACGCTGCTTCAATGCGCATTGATAGAGGGGTTGGTGGCCAATTCAGTGTCGAATGTTCTCAATTTGATAAAGGTCTTCAAAGGGCTTGATTGGTTTCACCATTGAAAACAACCGGGACCAACGGCTTTACGTGCCCTCCGAAACACGGTAGCGCCCATTGAATTTTGTCAATAGCAGACACCCATCCACAAACCGACCGCGCCCGTCGTTGCTTAACTCAGTCGATCACATTTAATCGACGCGAGCTATTGGAATACGGACACATCAAAGGTTATCCGGCTGGAAAGACCAAAATCGCTTCTGCTTTATGGGCTTATGGAGAAGTGGTGGAAGTGGTGCATGTGGAGAAGGAGAGTACCCGGGGTCGCTTGATGGATGATTCGATCTCCCACTCTCACCGCCCGCAACCCCAGAAGTCGCCTCTTACGACAGGCAGAGTCTACCATAGCAGTCTTGAGATACATCGTTTCGTTAAGCGTGTGTAATTACCTCATAGCGAAATAAATTATTTGAATTTGAATTTGAATACAAGAACAAACATACCATCATAGCATACCTTGATGATGTCAATCGGATGTCAAGAAGACCGAAAAATCATGTAAGATGTCCTTCTAACTCAAGAGATTGTGGGAGGCATACATCCAGTAGAGGGTCTACTACTAAAGGCTGATGGACGGATGGATAGATAGATTATCCAACTCAACTATTTTTGCAATGTCACTAAGAGTTCATCTATTGAAAAAAGCGTATACAACTAAAATACACCACGCTTAAAAATCGTCGACTACGATAGTGGTGCTGCAAGCTCGTTTGCTATCCTTATATCCATAAAAAAAGTCTTTCAACAATAATAATTATGTTTTGAAAACACCCCTTTTCCTAATGAGTAACAAACACATGAATGCGAGATTCTTTGATGTTTTCCCTTGATTTTACATGAGACCAATCAAAGAGCGCCCAAGGAACAAAACAATAATACCCTCATCTTTCAGTCCGGGGCATACTCGTAATTACGGGACTCGCGGACTCCAGCCATTGTATCCACGTGTAGGGAGTCGTGTCAAGTTAGCGGAAGACCGAGAATTACGAGTACGTCGGTTACGGGAATCAAGGCTTTGAATGTTAAATTAGTAATTTTAATGATTTATAAAAATTGGTTGGCTGGTTAAATTAAATCCTCAACGTTTTGTTAATTTTACGATTTAAAGAGTTGCGGTGGTGGTATCAGAGATAGAGAACAGTTCTTTCGGATCCTTCTGCAAGAGTGAGTGGGCCTACGAAACAGCTCCGACACTTTTGTGTGTATGGTGTCGGAGGTTTTCTTCGAGTTGATATAATATATTTATAGATACTCGTAGTTGTAGCATTGAGTAATCTTTGCGGAGAGAACATGCAAAAATATTACTTGATTAAAGAATATTAAGACTTTTTCGACAATGACAGGTCATGTCGAACCACTAGATTGCCTCCATTTTGTTGTTATATTATTATGTAAAACATAGAATTATCTAAATTAATTTCTCAGCAACCTTAAAAATTTAGTTAAATAGTTTTCTGTGAATCATTGAATTTTTTATATTTCTTGCTGTAACTGTACATGGACAGCCCAAAATGGAACACCTCCTTTGCCTACCAGGGACGAAAAGGACGCTGAAACCACGGTAGACGTGGAAGCTGACAACGCGAGCGTCTGCAGCGAGGAGAGCGCGGCCACCATCACCCCGGAGACGGTGTCCTCCAGCAGCGCGCCGGCCCGCACCGGCCACGCCGCTGCGCTGGCGCCGCTCAGGCGGTCGCACACCATCTCCAACACGCACGTGGCCGGCTCCCAGGTTACAGAGGAATTTTGTCTTTTTACCTCTCACTGTACTCGCATTGGCACAGGGATAGGCGGGAGCAGGAACAAAAACAAAGAAGACGACGCTAGATGACGCAACGAGCTGGCGTCCGAGTAACACCTGTACATGTGGCGTAATTCCCCGAGACGGGGGGGTAGACAGCGACACAACCAATTTGTAGGGAGAAAAGAAGGCGCACTAGACTTTACAGCCAAATGCTGTCTTACTGGTGCGCCCTCCCACGTTTCGGCCCATATAACCGCAAGGTTGGTGGGCCATGGGTGGTTGGCGGGTTGTACTCGCATTGGCAAACAAACAGACAGACCTTTCCTTCTCCTGCGCAGTGCTGTAGGCGCTCCTGCGTTGAGGGAATTCGGAGTTAAGGGAGATCCCCTCTATCCGGGCAATTGCTCCAGGGGTAAACCTTGTCGGTGAGCCAGTTGATCGTCACGCGCGCGGTTCCACTATCCGTTAGTCGCTATCCCCCTAGATGTTCGCACGGAAGGTCCATGAGATGATGATTTCCAGGCTTATCAAAAGTTATAAACCCAACCTTTAAGGAGAACTCAGATTACAGAACCAATGGATAAGACCACAGAGCTTAGTACTCTGGATCGTACAGGATAGCAAACACGTTTCCAGGATATATATGCTTAATATGACGTGAGCAGATACTGTCGCCGCCACAAGCGTCGACCAGCGAAGCAGAGACAGCGGAGATGCAGACAAGCTCCACCAACGTGAGCCAGGCCAGCGGCAGCGAGCGAGACAGGAACAGCGGGAACAGTGCGTGGGAGAAGGACGTCGAAAGCCGCGCCTCCTCCTCCAATTCTGCTGCTACTCTTACCAATGTGAGTTCTGATTGATCGTTCATTCATACATTCAGTCATTGGGTCTTTTTTATTTAATTCATTCAAATTAGTTAGATTCAGATTCAGATTCATTTACCGTTGATGCTACCGAGAAGTATACGGCAAGAAACTCAGTAGTTGCTCTTTTCAGCCGCTGGAGATACATCGCACCAAGCTTTTCTATCGTTCAAGTAGTCATTTATTTTATAGAAAGCTTTGTTTTGGAGGTTTTGTTTAATGTAAGATTTAAATTTAATCTAGTTAGTTTTTATTATATACGATCCGTCTGCTCTATCGTTTCCTTGTTTAATTAATAGATCCAGCTATTCCCAATCATTCATTTCCTGTACATGTACTGATCAAATTACTGAAACATGAGCGCATATCCATCTATTGAAGAATAAATGAATCTGGATTAAAATTTGAAAAATATTAAAATTCACTTGTTAAATTACATATCAAATCAATAGTTAATAAAATACATTAATTAATTCGTTCTATCGTTTATTCATTATTTCATCAATGATTAATTCATTTAATATTTTCACTATTTTGCACAATAATATTAATTCGTCCAAACATCCATTCATTCGTACATCTACACATTTGTGCAAACATCTATTTATTTTTTCATTCGCTCATTCATACATTCATCAATTCAGTCTTTTGTCACCGTTCGTTCGTTTGGTCTCCCAAGTATTTATTATATATTTGTTTGTTCCAACGATTCACTCATTCACTCGCCAGGGCTGGTACTCGCCCGCTCTGAGCGGCGTGTCGGCGGCGCGGATCCGCGACAACCCTAAGCACACCAAGGAGAACTGCAACCGGCGGCTGCTGAAGTCAGACCTGAGCCTCACCTCGCACCCCGAGATGGAGATCGACTATTACGATTATGAAGTTAACAATGCTGGTGAGAGTGAGACTAATCGCTGACTAATATTATCTAGCTAGTTACAACCCATAGACGTCCCAATTTTGGGCACGGTCTCTCCCACAGATCCCAGAGTATTTTTAACGTGATAACGTCTTTTAATCGATGTAATAATCGATGAACGACTACGGAATAAAGTGTGACGTCACCCTACCGTACCGCCAAACGTTACGTTTAAGTTTTGTGAATCTATGCCACAATTTCTAATAATATTTCATAGACGTTATCACGTAAAATTATCATCCGTAAACTGACTTTACAGACAACCATTAATTTTAATTTTTAATTCTGTACACCAAAAAAAAATATTACAATAGTCTACTAGAGCATAAGGATGACGAATGCGGATTGGTGGAGGGGTTAGTGGCCAACCCAGTGTCGAATGTTCTCAAGTCACCCGAAGGTTTGCGACAAGCATTGAAAACCGCCGGGAACGATGATTAACGTGCATTGATCGCTAAACATTGTGTAACTCGGTTGTCATACGATGTATACATACGATGGATGATTACGTGCATACGTCACTTTACCCATTATGATACGATAATATATTATGCGGAATTAAAAGTATTTTATTATTTATATTATCTTCATTTTTATAGGTTCGGTACCGGGATCATACCTAGGAATGGATCCAGCTTTTTTGGTATGGATTCCCCCATTGGAAGAAGGGGATATAATAAAGGAAATGGACGAAAATAAAGCACCCATTTATGAGGTAAGAAACAATAAGGAAAATGGTATTTTATGAGTGCCATTATTTGATGAGTTCTTCGAGCGCGATAATATTTGTGCATTAGTATTTATGACAAAATGGAGATTAGTTATGAATATCAATTTAGTTAAACGAATTGCCTCGTAAAAATACGAAAGAATCTATTACAAAATTATGCCTTGAGTTTTATACGAGTACCTACCTACCTACCTATGAAGATTGTTACGGTTAAAAAATGCGTTAGACAAAACATATTATATTATTTGCGTGGATTACTATCTTGTGGTGTATATCTTGCATATCTGTTTAAATGCTTCTTACTCGTAAGAAACATTATTTTATGTTTAAAAATCCTATTGAATATTCAAACAGTCTTTCATTGCTCTCAGGAGGTGCTACCAAATGACTTACGACCAAGTCCGGGCAGTAACACAGAGTCTCCTGAAGATCGGCCAGAGTCCACTCTGAAGAGAAACTCGGACAGACGAAGTAACAGATCCAATGAGTCAATTAAGTCCATACGGAGGGTCATCGACAGAGGTAACATTATACAGCCATTGAATTTCAGCGTAAGCGACTTGCAAAACACACCACAATTGCCCAAAAGAAACAGAAAGAAAAAAGATGAAAATACCATGGGGATACCAATGAGAGATTTGACCCTAACTATATCTCCCGCCAAAGTGCACAGAAGAGATAATAAGGATTACGACAATTCATCTACATTAAAACGAGTCAACGATTCGAGAGAGAAAGATGACACATTGAAAAGAACGACAGATTTTAGCGATATAAAATTCGCTGATGACTCAGAATCGTCAAACGAAATCAAATTTGCTGACGATTCACCAGATAGCAATAGATTAGTCGATAGATTTGATGTTAAAGCTTAATAAAGGAATTTGTTAGGAAACTTCTAGGTACTGTAAAATTTAAGGAACCGTTTTCATTCTCAAAGAATGTGTAATTATAATACGTGTAATCTACTCTTGTGATTTAAATCTAGTACTGGCCGATTATAAGAACAAAATGACATACATACATGAATTCAATGTGTGTGTGTCGTTCAGATATGTAAATGTCTCAAATAACCAATTTATGTAAACCAGTCATGTAATAACTGTGGAATTTGTTGCTCCTGTAAACTTCGGACCTATTATGTTGTACGAGTCAGCGAAATCTAATTTAGATTCGAAATACTCGTTAATTGCCTCGAGAAAGTTATGATGTGGGCGAGCGTTTATAGAAAACTTAATTATTCTAATTTCTGTATCGTGTTTCATATGAAACTCGTCTTACATTAAATTGGTGAGCGTTAGATTAGCGTTAGGCGATACATCATTAAATTTTATTTGATCAAAGTTCTCTTAAGTAACTAATTATTAGGGATATCCTCTAACACTCGTACTAACAAGGAGGACGTACAATAGGTCGATAATGTGTTTGATCTCATCATTATTGCAAATAAATATTTTTTCTACTGCTCTACTTTTCACTCTCCTACGAGAGTATCTAATCTAGTCTACTACTAGATTAGATACTCTAGTAAGTATCTAATCTGTCCAAGTTATGCATTTTATTCGCTCGCCTATAAGATGAAACAGATCCTTTACTATTTGTTCTCTAGCATTCGTACTACATTTTAATTACCTTTAACCTCAAACTTCCTGTTCGTTATACTTGTATTTAAATATTATAAACCACATTATAATAAGTATTCATTTCACGTTTCATACATTCTGCATTAGGCGTTCTAAGGACCAATGTGTGGATTACAACTTTCATATCATGATGAACATTTTCATACGATAGGTAGTATATTTTTCAAGAGATTTCATGTCATTTACTCACTTAATATAATATAATATAAGAACTTAGTAGTGTCACATTAATAGAGTAACAGTAGAGTTTTATAATCGTAAATTGGAATCCAAAGATTGTGTAGATTAAACTAAATACTTGTCTATTTCATCTATGTGTCTTATAGAGTGGTTTGTTGAACTAGTGTGAGTGGGTAGCTTTACACCACTAATCTTTTCAGATCGGTTAATATGTTTAACTATCTGCATCCCTTGTCTCAAATATCACAGTCCTGCTATTGAAATTTATACATTGAAATGTCAAACTCCGTGGAGCAATAAACGCCATAAAATTAAAGTTATGACTGCATGCTGAATATTATTATAAAACCTAGCTACATCTCTCTCGTAACAGCTACTCTTGTATAATGTCACCTAGGTATGTATTTGACAACCCACACTTTTTAATGTTTTTATTATGCAGAAAGACTTGCTTAAATTCACAAAATGCTTGAGGTCTAATCCAATAACATTTTAAAAGACAGAAACAATTTAGTGAAATTATTTGTATGTATATATTATAAGTATCTTAAATTGCTGTACATTTTCATTTTGGCAGTCTCCCGCTTTGATATGTCGTTGGATAAATGAATTTGATAAAATAGCCTCGTGGTAATTTATTCAAAAATATCTAATTAATACATTATGTTCTTTTAAAACGATTGATTTAATTTCGATGCGATGTTCTATAAGCGAAGTATATAGGAATAAATGGTGATATGACTTTAAGCCCTGCTGTGGCTCGAGCAAGTTAGAAGTAGTTTAAGCCAGAAGTCGATCTAACAAAGTGGGATGACCTGTTTATAATGTTTCATTTAAAATTTTCGAAGACTGACATTTCGGGCAGTGCAATACTTTTAGAACGAGTGACGTATAATCCATTATTATGGAAATTGTATTGTAAAGAGATTGCATAGTAATGGGTAGATAAGTTTTGACACTCATGATGACGGCAAAAATAACTGATCGAACATAATCGGCTTTATCAACATACGAGTACGTCAACCTTACCTTTTTAAGAGCTTAAACTCAGTAACTCTTAATTTGTAATAAAATGGATTGTGCGTCCAAAAGCTTATAACAATGCTGCTTCAAAATTTATTTCAAGCACCGTAGAGTGAATTGTACGAATGGATATGATACTTTAATCAAATTTATGTAAGTAATAACTTAGTACTGCGAGGAAAGGGTGGTTCGGGCTTAGTTTTAAACAAACGTTTCTACAACTCTAATATTGTACTTCGAAACTTAATGTTTTAAATACCTTTCATTTGCTTTCTGTTCAATTTATGATTATGATATTTATTATAATGTTGCGGGAGTGCAGTATGTGAATCTAGAGAATCTAGAAAGTTCTAGAGGATCAGACGTCTACCTCTGAGACATTCCACTGCAAATGCATACTGTTAATCTCTTTTTCTTTCTGGTCATTTTAGTTTTGTAAGTATATTTAATTAACGCTTCGCATTTATATATTTAATCACGTAGGCACTATTGTTTAATAATTAATGCATTTACTAATTTATTTTCGGAGTAAGGTGTTTATAGCAATAACGCATTTTTTATTTAAAAATGAGTAGGATAGGTGGTACGGCTCATAAATCGTCTCTTCGGAGTAACTAATGTTTGTCCATGTCTTTCTGTAATTGTAATTATGTATTTAACATTTTGTTGGCTGTAATTCTTATCATTTACAAGATTTATTTTGTAATTATAATGTTGATATATTTTTATTCACGCTAGTGTAATAGTCTAGAGCATTGTTTTATTTATTTGTGGTAAATTACCATTTTGTGGTATTTGGTTCGGTATATTTCCATAGACGTAAATATATTTTTTATTCTGCGCAATTATTAAGATAAATGTTTATACATAAAAATCATTAGTTATAAGAACGTTATTTTATGTTTTGTTCTGGATAACCCCAATAAAGTGGTTTTATTTTGTATTTGGAATTGTAGTTTTATTTCCTCCGATATTACACGAAAACCATCGTACACTTCAATAAGAGTTGGCGCTACGAACCGTTTTAAAATGTAATCTATACTAATATTATAAAGAGGAAAGATTTGTTTGTATTGTTTTCACACAAAAACTACTGGACCAATTTCAAAAATTATTTCACCATTAGAGCATCTTTACTGAGTGACATAGGCTATATAATCTAGGTGTAAAAGAAACTATTGTTATGTCTAATTCCACGTGAACGAAGCTACGGGCGTCCACTAGTCAACAATACTGTTGTATTGGTGTATCCAAAAAATCCTTTGTACGATCTCACATTACCTAATAATTCAATGTGACCGTAGTAATTGAATAGGTATATCTATAAAAAGTTTATGTTTGTAATTAAATCATTCAGATATTAAATTTTGTGATGTTTTGCAATCAGCTCAATGAGCGCGAACTCGTATAAAGGTCGTTATTTACCTTTTATTATTGATTAATTACGGTAAAAGGTAGCCCAAAGATTCAATGAATGCGATAAGAGAAATTCATTGGGGCTGGAAAATTCTCAAATGCCTCCACGGTTGGGGTAACCGACCGCTACCTTTACCTGTAGGCTCTACATGTTCAAATAGGATTATGTTATAAAAGATAACTAGAACATAACATAAAAAAGCTGTTATTTTGCTTTACTTGTTTGAGGGAATGCCTAACTAAGACTACGCCGACAAATTAAGTCATTAGTGCTACGGTGAATATATTTTGAATAAAGCGCCACGGGAATTTCACCATGTGAAGTGATGTGAAGAGTGACTGAAAAAAAAAGTGTGAAGCGAAGTTGAAATAAATGATGTAAATTAAATTGTATATAAGCAAGGGAGGAATATTTCGCCCTCGTTTTGTTTATTATGCAATAAAAATACGCCCAAGCGCAATCCATGATTGAAATATAATTCGACAAGTCAGCAAAATTTCCTGCACAATTTAGTTACTGGTTATACCAGTGACAAGCAAATATGGTGAAATGGTATCGAGGGAAATGTCTCCAGTTTTATGGTAAGTGCATAATATATATAAGTATGTTTTTTTTACATTTATGGTAAAGTTTTGTTTTATTTTTATTACGAACTCTGATGCTCTAAACCCAATGTTAAGGAATATTTAATGAATTTTATCTACGAAATGGCCTAAATACCAGGATAAAAGGAGACCCGTGCTTAAATGTGAGAAAGACAACAAAACACTGGTGACTTACCTAAAATCTTACCTACGAGTATAATAAATACTTTTGGACGTCCGCAGCTTTGCTCGCGTGGAATTAGATAACAATAGTTTCGTTTACACCTAGTAATATTATATAGCCTATGTCACCCAGTGAAGATGCAGCTTCCTAATGGTGAAAGTTCATCTTACATCAAGCAGTATTATGTAGGCACTTAAGTAGTTTAATGAAGTTAGTGTCTACAGTTCAAACATTGATAGTTCGACGGATAGACTCACAGAATATACACGGTGCCAAAGCCTGTGAGAACCTTAGATCAACACAATATTCTAAGAGCGAGCTGGATGTTCTAAGCAAGCAATATTCTGTGCGGCCTCAGCTCCGTTGACGCGAGCGTCTCTTCGCAATATTGCTATTGAACTGTTAGGCCGCGACCGCACTTGGCAAATATACCGAGAGATCGTTGATGTTAGCGCAAGCAATATTCTCAACTCAGTTGAAGCGAGTATAAGGCTTGACTAAACTGGGCAAATTTTCATAAAAAGTCGTAGTTTTGTAGCACAAGCAATATTTTCCGCGCGGTTCCAGCTTAGGTGACAGTGACAGACAGCTGAGATTGCGTGGAGAATATTACGGTGTGGAAACCCTACCATCAATCAGGCCGCGACCGCACTTGAAAAAACCTTCAAAAGAAATTAGGATGATTAAAATACTGCTATGTGAAATAGACCTTACTTCACACACAACATCGCTGCTCGCAGACCACAGCCCTAAAGGCTGACGTACACTAAAGTATATACAGTGAATGATTTGGAGATTGACTTTGAACATATTATTATATGTACATATCGAACAGTTTATATTGTTTTTTTGATCTGTAATTAGCTGTTTTATAATATAACACAGTGATACTATAAAGCAAAAAGAAACGAAGGTAGGGGGATGATTAGAAGCTATATTTGAGTCCTCAAAGTGAACCATCAAAGGTTAAAAATTAATTTTTAAGGATAGAAATTGATTTTTTACCTCTGAAATTGATTTAAATTTTATCTGGAACAGATTCGAAACTTTAAAAAAAATTAGACAGAACAGCATTTCTAAATGCAAGTAACCAATAATTAAAATATTAATATATTAATTAAATTAACAAATTTTATAAATAACAAATTAATTGTAAACAGATTAATTAGCTCGTGGCATAGATGTTAAATTGTATATTTTATACTGGCCTACATCAGAGGCATAAGTGTGTAGCGTTGCGTAAATTAACTGCGACGTTTTAAAATGAAAGCCGCCCAGTGCGTTCAGGGCCTAAGCCGCGGCCCTGTCGATAGGACAGGGTGTTGATGTATGACGAGACGCTCATAATACAATGTAGCGGCTTCCTTTTGGCAGAACTTGATCGATGGAGAACACCGCACTGTGCCTTAGATATATTGATTTTAACGTAAATTAGTGTAACTTGTGTAACTTGCACTGATAGTGTTGTGCGGTGAAGTTTAAGAATCAGAATCAGTCTTCATTAAGTATGTATTTACCTAATAAAAATATTTTAATAGGCCATACCATACCATACCATTACCCATAGACGTCCCACTGCTGGGCACGGGTCTCCTTCACAGATACAGCTGCGGGAGGACTAGAGCATACTCCACCAGGCTGCTCCAATGCGGATTGGTGGAGGTATGCTTTTACGTACGGACAATTTGATTGGATTTTATTATACATAAAGTGTTGTGCTGACTGTGCCTCGCGATATCTGAGAATCGCCGCAGGAGACAAGACATTCCGTACCTAACATGGGACGGGTCTCTAAAGAAGAATATAAAATAGTTCGTAGTAAAAGTTGTCTCGTCTACCTAATTTCACCCTGCCTGCTGCCGATATGTAACTTGCAAATATTATGACAATTAGCAAGGTGTAAACGAAACTATTGTCCACGCGAGCGAAGCTGCGGGCGTCCACTTGTCCATAATATAAAAAAAATTAAATATCTTGGACATTCACACACACGGCCATCTGAATAGGCGCAACCCTGTGATATGGGTATCAGAGACTGATATACATACATAGATATTTTTAAATACATACATAAATAGATAATAATAACATCCAGACACAGAACAAATACAAGTGTTCGTCACACGAATATTTGTCCTGAGTGGGATTCGAGCCCACGACCCCTGGGCGCAACAGAGGGTCACTACCGACTGCGCCAACGGGCCTGTCAATAAATAATAAACTCTTCACACTTACACAAAATAAAACAATTTTATATCTATGACCAACAAATTTTTATCTGCCAAATAGGTATTTGCCTGGCCGAGAACCCCGGTTCGGCAGTCAGGTTCACTCATCACCGCGCCACAGAGTAAATAAGTACAGATGAAGTAATATAACATGGCGCGCCCTTCCAAAATTCAAAACGTTTGAATGTATTAACAGTGCCAAAAATACTCGCAACGCATGTGTGCGTGTTGAGACGGCTGTTAAAAAAAACAAGGCCAAGGATTTGTTGGGCGACTACCGGCGCCAATAATACAGTAACGAAACTGTTAGAATGGCGCTGCAACGACGTACTCTATTGCGCGGCGCGGCTAGTTATGATTAGTTCGCCTATGTCTATGATATGTCTACTTTGATGGCTGGAAGTGTATGTATTGCCATGGTAGTATCCCATTAGAATGATGATAAAAATATTAATGTACATTATAAGATGACTCGTTTTTTTAATAAAATCTATATACATAGTATATTTCAGTATTTTGCGTATAATTGATACGGAAACATTTCATACAAAACACATATTTACTATTGCAACATTGTTACAAACCTTTGCTCAATATCTGACATTTACAAGTACATAAATAAATCACTCCAGTCTTGACATTCTTAAATATTTCACGATGATAATATAATTACTGCATATTATGTTTCATATTTCATTTGCTGATTCATAATAATATTAACAAAATATTTAATCTCAAATAGGTACCAACTGACAATTTGCCGGATCCATAACAATTACTAAAAGTTAATATTATTATCTGTGAGCGGTGTATGTCGTGTTGGGATGGAGGTGATAATTTATAAAATAAAATTATCCTGTAAACAATTATTTTTTTTAAACTTTTACAACTTTTATTTTTATTTTCGTGCATTGTCATAACCAAATATACGTGCCGAATTTCAGCTCGATAGGCTCAGTGGAAGTGGGTGAAATATTGATTGCAAGATTCCAGGACATACATAGATGGATACATACGATTGAAGTTAAATAAAAGCTTTTAATACCTTTTATGAAAATGTTATGCATTAATATGTTCGCAAAAATCATAATTTGATTGTAAAGAAAAGTACATAACTTTATTACAAGAAATAAAGATACATTGTACCTAGTTCTAGACTAAGTGAAATATCACAATTTATTTTTTTATTTATTTACTATTCATATCAGCAATTTGTTCACAGTTTACACCAAACACAAATGCGAAATAGGATTTATATAAAATATTAACCTTAATTTCTAGCATCACAATACCGTAATTATTTAAAATGCAACACTGCTGCCAGCTGTCATAGACTCGATGTGTAGACCTGCTGACTCTAAAAAATTTCTTTCGGTACATGAGAATATATCAAGGTCTGGGCAGCGTACTTGGACCTCATTAATTATCCCCGTGGCCCAAGAGAGAATTGATGAATCCTCGCTGTAAAAATAAAGTGTTTCGTATCATCAGAATCCCGACGCGGCGGCAACGGCGGCGAGGCGGCGGAGGTGGCGGAGGCGCCCGCCGGCGGCGCGTGCGGCGAGGGCGCGGAGGAGGCGGTGCTGGCGGCGCTGCGGCGCACGCTGCAGCCGCACCTGCTGGCCGCGCTGCACGCGCACCCGCCGCACCCGCCCAGGGAACAGGTGCCGTTCATCTATATATTATGACGGCGTATTCGAAGCCATTTGTGAAATTAAGAAGGAACTAGATTTTGACAGTTGTCAAGGTCTAGCGAAACG
>DWTT01000773.1:0-13801 GCA_018250895.1 Carterocephalus mandan
AGCATAAAATTTATATTTTAGGCTGTTGATTAGATATAAATAAATATGGCATTCAAAGCTTGTAAAAATGTTACCCTCAAGCCCTCAAGGGTGTAAAATAAACATAGGGGATAACACATTTACGGAACTAAAGTTAACGCGTTAAGAAGAATCTATTATTAGGTATGTTTAATTCCACGCGAGCGAATCTGCTGGGCGTCCACTAGTTTTTCATAAGTACAAAAGTAGCCATTTAGGGTTCTTTTATTTCTGGCCGCCAGCCTAACCCAGGCAACGAGTGCAATAAATTTGCTATCACCGAGACTATCGCAAAACAAACTTTTATTTTCTAAAGCGAAATTACATTTCGCTAATGATACAGCCACGCGACGACGTTATGTTGTCTCACGTACCTACCAGCTGCAATTAAAATTATTGCTCCAGTTATTATTAGCGACGTAATTACCGAGGAAAAAATGTGCAACCTTTGTTGCTATAGTAAAATATTTTACGTGTTAGGACATTATAACCTAATAGTTAGTTTCTTGATAGCCCATGGCATTCCTAAGTTTTACAACCCGTTTAGGCAATATCTACTATTCTAGTCTGGCCCGATAAACATCAGCTGAGTGCTCAGAACAGCGTACGGTATTGGGTTGTCTTTTAAAATAAGTCAGCGTTGCGTACACGGCACGATCTCTAACTAATTATTATTTATTAAAAACGTCAGGTTAATGAGTGCGAACCGTTTGATTGTAATGAGTGAGTTATTTCATTCAAACTTTTCACAAACAATCACGCCACATAGAAGCACACGACTTACACTCAAGACCCGAGTAAGAATATTTATGTGGTGAATAAACATCTGCCAAACAAGCTATATTTGTATAATAGCCCAGAGTTTAATAATACGAACTCATACCCATGAAATGCCATGCATCAAATATTTTTGTAAGTACCTAACATGAAACATGGAACACAATATCCATCATGGAACCTGATTGAGAGTTCTCCAGTGTTTTCAAAGGCTGCCAATCCGCAGTATGACCAGTATGGCCTCATAAAGAGAAGAGACCCGTCTATTATTTATGAATTTATTTTAGCTATGATTCATGTGACATAGTGGATATAAATATGCACGTAATATAAAATAAGTAATATGAAATATGGAAACAAATATTTACCAAGCTGATGGAGAGATAATGTAAACTATATTGGATTCAGGTGGTATCGTATCCTATCGTATAAAATAATTCTTAGCATAATAATGACGTCCTCATGTAAAGAAATGGTATGTTCTCAGCATATTAACAGTCTATATTTACAAGAATCCTGAAGTATATTTGGATGTAGACTTACTCAAGCAGTAAAAAATTAAAATTGGGTTTATTGCGTTACCCAATTTTAATTAGAGCTCTTTCCAAGCCTAATTTAATCTTCTAATTGTTTCGTAGAGTTACGAAATTTTAATTAATTTATTGGTAAGTAGTATGTATCGTAAGTGTGGGGTATAATAATATGCAAAGTGGTAATGTTTGTGTAATTCACTTAATTATTTCCTAAGAATGGTATTTCAATGTTACTCTTTATATTTGGTTGGTTTTTCTGTTAGAATCTTACAGTGAGACTTCCATTGATATACCTATCAAGTAAAAAAGTGGTAGAGATAGATCCATAGACTACAGTCATAGTATAAAGAGTACCTCTATGCTACAGTCATAGTATAAAGAGTCTTCGCTTCGGTAGTCTTTATACTATGCTACAATGTTCGAAAATAGTACAGTCGTCATATTCGGACGCGAAACTGAGCACAAGATAGGCACAAACAAATGAATAGGAATAAACTCTTTTTATTCCAATTAAAAGGTCAATAATCTTATCGCTTTCTTTTTTCTGTATCAACGTAAAATCATAGATAAAATTGAAACGTCAAAAACAAGTGACAAGTTTTTAATAATGCATTCAGATATTTTAACATCTTCTGATTAAGTTCATTGTAAAACATATGAATCGCTTTGGGAAACAAAGCAATATGTCCGAAAGGAATAATTAAAAGTCCGAAAGGAATAAATAAATAAATAGATTGGCAATCAGCACTTATATTTGTTTTATTACATTTATTCCTACTTAATCCCTTCTCTATTTAATGATCGTATTTGAGCATGAGTTCGACCCCGGCATTGTCAATGTGTGCAATGGATTTCCATGTAGGTGTTTACGCCATTTTTAACATGCTTTCATTAGCTTGGTATGTATGTATGTAAGTATGTAAGTATGTAGGCATCTTTGTTTATATAAAACGCAACCTTTGATCGTTATTTTCGCCCACTTCAAAACATCGGATTAATTTGAAACTTTGCACACTTAACATGTAGGTACCGATAACAATATAATAATATAAAAAAATGATGTTTAATAGTTATATGTATTAGAAGTTGAAATTGACTAACTTATTTTTTTGGACATAGCACCTATAGCAGACTAGGATGCAGCACCACCCCTCCGCCGTCGCCCAACTGCGACAGACTCTGATCAAAACTTATATAGGGACTGCGATGGTAAATGCAGTTAGCAGAAGTGTTGATATGAACATTAACTCGTTAGTAGGTATAAGGGAAATTAATCAAGAT
Source organism: Carterocephalus mandan (assembly GCA_018250895.1). NCBI lineage: Eukaryota > Metazoa > Arthropoda > Insecta > Lepidoptera > Hesperiidae > Carterocephalus > Carterocephalus mandan. The sequence continues at coordinate 2,610 of DWTT01000773.1, forward strand.
TCTGTGGAAGTATCAGTGTGACTGTAACTGACAGTTAGTTCTTTTAGTGGGTGTAACTAAAAATCTAGTTACTTAATGATTGTTAGTAAGAGTATCGCTTCTAGTCAGTCACTGAGGCGTTGCTACCCTTGAGTACTAAGATAGTCTAAGTCTTTAGAAAAGTATAACCGGAAACCACACAGCCATACCGTATTGGTTCATCCTTGTAGATTACATGACTCTAAACATTACGCTAAAGATAAAAATATTACAATCTACTAAATCAATAGAAAACAAAGTACCTACATTACATATATACACCGCATCTTATGTCATAAGCAATCGTGTATTGTAAATACCCATAATCTAATTTTGACAAGGATTTAAATGTTCGAATGCTTAAATAATTATTTAAATTAATTGTGGCATGTGCCAATGAATTGCAAAACAGAATTGAGCACTATCTATAAGGCCTTTATGTTAATAGTTCCGGTGATAATCAAAACGGTTCTTATGGGCCACTATATCATGGTCTTAATAACTTAATAGTATAGTTATTTCAGCTCCGGTAATAATCCATATTTAAATGCCTTAGGAAAGTAAGGCTTGGTTCGAGCGCACCTGGAAAACGTAGCACGGCAATACCAGCATACGTACTTTAGGGTAGGAATGACTACCATTGAAACTCTTTGATTTCGCTCACACACGATATTTCAATTTCTTTGATCATGAGACAGATCGACATTTCACTTATGTACGAGTACATTTGTATAATCTTAAAGGGACGGAATAAGGAACGTTAAGTATTTTTTCCCACATTAGTTCGAACATCAAACAAAAACAGGAGCAAGAGTCGTGTTGAAAAACTGTTGTAACAAGTAAAACTGACTAATGGTTGTCAAGAAATAGAGCGTAAAATCAAAGAGTCTGTGCGATACACGATACACGCACGCTGCCGTTGCTACAAAATAGGTAGGTATATAGCTTGAAAGGTAAGAATAGACAAGAAATATTATTTGTATACCTAATGGCCTTAGATTTATATCAATAGTTCTGTTCACTTGTGATATTGATTTTATTGACGAGGCGACGGAGCGAGCAATGTGTTATGACTAGTTATGCCGACGTTGCAATTAACATAGCTGATACGGTCCCGATATGATACGAGTAGATACTGTACCCACGGGCGTACCACCACCACGCTCACTTATGCCGTGAAGCAATTTCGTTTTGCTTTGATTTTGGTTGGTGAGGTGTTTGCCGACATAATTGTACATAAACATTTATGTAAAAATATGGGAACAAATCGTACACATTTCGGTATTGGCATAGGCGCTGATTTTTTAATTTCACCGATATGACTTTAGATCCCTACCCTACTTTCGTTACGAGTAATTGGTAAACATACGATCAGTAAATATGAAACTTTATACTCGCGGGCGGTGAACGTTCACACGTACAGACGTTAAAACAATAAAAGTTCTATCGTGTCTGTTTCACTGTCTGCGGAGAAGCTTGATTGCTTGGTGTACTGTGGTGATAAGTTAATTACACAAAATCAGTCACCACGTGAATTTACAAATCTAGTCATCTTCGCAAAGACCACTCATTATTTAAGTCACCCGAGTGAATTTGAAAAATACGAAGTAGAGGAAGCATGAAATTGTACGAGTGATCTTCAAAAATCGAGTTTATGGTCTTGCGTCTCATATGCAATTGTAAGTTTTCTTGAAATGTAGACAGAAACTTACGTCAAAATATGTCGGATACGTGTCAGATCTTTACAAAGTCTGTCACTTTGACAATGCGAATCGTAAGCCCATCTTTTGACAACTTTTACACAATTGCCCGTCTGCTCTTTGAAGTTAGATAAATGCTGACTTCATATATAACAAACTTTAGTGCGCCATGTTAGGTAGTGATTTGGTTATGTCGGCATCGAATATGGTTTTACGTTTTAGTGAAATTCAAGTTTGGTCATGGTAACATGATTATGGCGCCCTATTAACATGTCATAATTTCAAATTAAGTATAGAAAAATATATACTATACAATACCGATCTATTCGTTGGATCTATTGCTAGTTTATCGGTGTTTAAAACGGCGAGGTAATTATTTTAATAAGCATGTGAAATACGGTTGCTAAAGTATGACAGTAATGCATGAAACTATGCAAGAATTAACAATTAATGGCTTCTAATGCAAATAAATTAACTGCTTTTGTAAATATTGCAGGAAAAAAGAACACATCCACAAACGTCCGTGCGATATACACGGATTTGTACCTATATGGGCATACAAAGAAGTAGGTAGATGGGTATTGCTTAATTTTTGAATTTTGAATAATGTGCTTTTTATTATTTAATAATCTAAATTTAAATGTTGCATATTTTATTATTATTCTCATATAGGTATCGGTGGAATTATCGTCCATGGCCAAGGGAAAGTGCGGTTCCCACGGTAATGTTCGGCATAGGCGTAAATCATTTTTTACTCGGGATTTAAAAAAAGGAATAAATTTAAAAAAACGATCAAACGAACATAATGTAAACTTGTAACTCGATTACAATAATATAACTGATCATAATCGACTGATGACTGATTATTTTTAGTTATTTTTTATTGTAAGATGCTAGATTTGATTTACATAAAGGTGACCATATGATTTCAAGGAATTGATGAAGGCATACGAGTAGCTTGCACACGTCTGATCGATTCGAAATTTGGATTTCGAACTGGTTAATCATGAATTACAACTCTGTCCATAATTTTTGTCGTTTATTTTAACTGTTGCTGGGCCAGAACAGCCAGACTGTGTAGACGATCCACCTACAGCGAAATGTGGTTAGTGTCGGCCTTAGTGGTAAGGCTCGAATTTCTTAAATATCGAGCGAAACTTTCATATGCATAAAGACATTTTTGCCACATAATTACATTTAATTGAATCTTATAAGTTATTTCTGTTAGCAAGCTGTTGTTACTGGAAAAGTGTGTTGGCCGGATACATTTTTCTAAAGGCAGCCCTTAGTACCCAAGGGCAATAAGTAAGCAACGCTTCTACGCCACTTAATACGTGACTCTTAATAACTGGATTTTTACTAACACTAACTAACAAGATTAATAGTCACAAACAGTTGTTGCTCCTGACTTCACAAAATGCTCATGTAATGTTTCTATTAACATTATATAATAAAAGTACTTACTGGACTACCTATTCGTTTACCAGCAATTTAATATTTACAACGTCAAAAGTTAGTTCTCAAATGCAGATATTATATTATGGTGCTAAAAAAGTTAATCTAATTTTCTGAATCATTGCCCCATACGCCTCCATACTTCCGGAATCATCCATCCATGAAAGAACGTAACATAATCGAACCAGTGTCAATCTAAATTACTGCGTTGCAAAAATATGCTATTACTAGGTAGGTGTTGAAGATCAGAAACCATTTACCCACTCGGAAGTAGCCAAGCGCAACGATACGACAGTCGTAAAAAATTGTCTTGCATTATAAACTTGTGGTCGTGAAGACATGTGACTTTATCAAAAGGTATAATTATATTTTTGCATTATAAGTGTTATGAAATCAAATTCAGAATTACTTTACTTTGAAAAAATTCACCGCAACCGGGAATTGAACCCACGACTTTCACATAAGTAATAGGGTAATAGGAATGGGAACCACTGAGCAACCACGGTGGCTTTGGTAAATTTCAAGCTAAAATAAATCTAAATTAGCAATCGATCGACAGTGCTAAGCTGCACCGGTTTCAGCTGACAAGTGGATGGATAACCGCCAATCGGATAACCGCCATTATGACCACCATCTCAGTCCTGAAAGGAAGAAACGCATCTGTGAGCGAATCAAAATAGAACTCTTCATTTTAATGAGACACTAACAATAGCTAACGGGACTAATTGTCTACAACAAACCAACCAACTAATATCGACCAACTTATGTTCCATCCACTTACCTGGCATAACTCGGTCAGTGTTTTTTCAGCCTTAAAAGTTCAAAGATTGTCACAGCTGATTTGTTATCTTACACTCATGAAAACAGCTATTATAAAAATAAGTCACTCATATAATTATGTTAATATTATGTAATTCAATAATCTAGATGAAACGACTACGAATACACGTTGAATAATGTTTGATTCTTCGGAACTGCAGTAAAAAAATGAATATTTTTACGGATCATTGAAACAATGAAAGTACAATGTCGCAAAAGTGTGTAAAGGTTAATTGGAACAGAAATAGACTGCAGCCAGTGCGAAATACCTGCTCCGCCGAGTTTGTTGCGTTTATACGGTTTATAAACCAGTTTTGTGAACAATGGACGAGTAATTCTGCCTATTTGATACGCGCGGCACCGGGAGCGTTGTATTCGGTTCACATAAGTCATAAAATGACCAAAATATATTAGCGAAATATCTTTGTATCATTTTGGTGAAGTGTATCACCTATTTTTATTGTGTGTTTAATTATTGATTGGATCTTATAATTTCATGTAGGTGTTTGCTTTACTTAATAAATCATTTCATTTCATTTATTGTATCGTTAGTTACATTTAGTTAGATATCGTGGTTACATCATAGTGGTCATATGATCATAGTTTCCAAGTGTTTAGTGTACTTAATTATTATTTATGATAAATCAGAGTATAATGTGGATAATATATGATTTGACAACATAACTACTTGACTTTTATTTTTTCTATTATTATGTATCTCTTTAAATTTCACGGGTCCAGATGTGAATTCGGTAATTTAGAAGGCTTGCGTGTGGACACAGGTTCAACACGTAGAGGGGCGCTTCTAGACTTTGAGATATTTTAATGAGTTGTGATATGGCACACGTGGTGTGGTGATACACCCGAAGGTGGGCCCCGCCAGATGTATAGGAACAATTGCAAAAGAATGGAAACTATATTGGTTCATAATTTATTATTATGATTATTTTATTTAGAACTCCAAACATTATTTACATTCATAGTTGAAGTTAAGTTACTCACGTGTGATTTAAGTTGAAAATAGTCCGACTAGTTTCGATCTATTACGATGATCATCTTCAGGAGTGAACGTGCTCGCGGCGGGCATGGCGTACACTCTATTTTCGACTTAAATCACACGTGAGTAAGCCGGTAACTTTAACTATGAATATAGACACTCACGAATCGTTCAGTAATAAAATTATTTACATTGTAAGGGAGATCAATCATTGTTAATATGAAAACGTAGAACATTTGTGTTTTGACTTCTGTGTAGAAAATTGACATTACAATGTTTTCAGAAAACATACACCTACACTAATGCTGTAGAGGTTTGTATGGGATATCGGTGATTATAAAGCCTTGTTGTGACATTCAATGGGTACAAGTCCGGTCCAGGTGGTCTTGCACCGAATAATGGAGGCCTATGGCCGACAGGCTGATGGATGGATACTAAGAATGGATAGACTGCAAGCTACATAATCTACGGAGTGCAATAGGCTTAGTGTGTACTATAATTACTTATTTCCTTTTCAAGCATTAAGTTATTATTAGTGTTTATATTATGTATGTTTATTAAATACGTATTCTCAAGTGGAACAAAACACTCAAACGGTTGATGAATGCGTGTCGGAACCAATAAGTTCGCACCTGCATTCATAATATCGGAACAGTAAAAACATTCGCCACGTTATGCCAGCAGTACACGCTCGCGCTTGCCTGACAAGTCGGCCTGCGCAGATGTCTGATTATTAGGAAATAAGGTATTACTCGTCAGTTAGAGTATGGAAGATTAAGCATAAAATATTTCACATGCTCACATTACAATTTTTCTTTACGTTTTCTTTTAATGACCGAAGGTTTCGAGAGCATATTGAATATAGACTTGTTTGTATACAGACTTGAATACAAATGACACTTGAAAGTGCAGTCATGTTAATTGGAGCGTCTGGGGCCGTCCAGTGTACCTACTCGTTACTGCTGAATCAACTTTTTTCTCCTGAACGCTAAACATGTCAATTAAATCCGGTAATACTTGCCTTATTGACTTATTACTTTGTAAAGAGATTTATGTGAGTTCTGTGATTAAGGCACTCGAATGACTTTACTCTATTTGTGTCATACCTCTGCGTTTTTTTTATCTCCTCGCTGGCACTTATTGATACTTGAAATTGTTTGTTCCTTTTTGCGTAAACGCTGCACATATCAATTATTATAGTTCCTTTGAAACTACTAGTAAGTTATTGACTTGTCAGATCAAACAGAGATTTATGTGCGGATTTTATTTATTGTCTCATTCAATTTCTGTCTTTTTTTACTTTTGAGTTGAAAAGGTTTTTGCACACGGCGTTCAGCTGCGTATAGCTCAGGTTTTAATTCTTCATCCATTCCCTTAAATATCCATCGAACACTGTGGTAATTAATATGGCGTATTGTTGAAGGAAGTTTTAAGTTATTGTAGTGAGGAAAGAACCTCACAATTCCTGTACAAATAAATAATTAATGAAATACTTACATAATTCTTTTATTAACTTGCACATTTGTCGATACTTAGTATAAAATCTCGCTACTGATAACATGAAGCACATTGTCATTGTAAATAAATATTCAACGAAGTAATAAACATAATTATTTTATTTTATTGCAAACTGGTTGATATCACGATAATGCATTCCATAGAAAAATTACATTTCATACTTCATTTCATTCACTAGCTTTTGACAGCAGCTTCGCCCGCGGAAAATTAGATAAACTGAAAGAAAAGAAGAAGTTCTGAAAGAAAATTTTCGTTCCGAAATAAACCAAAAATTTAAAAAAAAATGGGCTGGCGTCCACCGCATTCGCGATGTATTTTTGTTGAGAACCTATATTTTCCCGCATCGCCGCCCGCGTATTAGTCGGCTTTCGATCAATTTCCTTTTACTTTTTTGTTTAAACACTAGTACTGTGTAAGGAATTAATAATAATAAACCATATGCATAGTTGTGTTTGTTTGTTTCCACATTAAAAGGCAATGGTAGCATAGTTACAACATTCCTTTTAACATTGCAGGCCAAAAACGTTGGGTACGATTTGTCTGGCCACAAAAAGTCTCACTCAAAGGCAGAAACAACTTACTTCATAGTCTCAGATCTAACTTGGATCTAATCTCGGTAAGACTTGCAGCAACATTTTTTGTAAGTCTTATGATTTTTTCTAGACTTGGAGGCTAGAATATTGTGAAATGTTTAATGAACTAGGACAATAACACATTATGCTGAATACTTTTAAATACCCGTAAAACATTATTTGATTACTTATTGTTAAAAGATAGAAAACTGACTGGTAATTAAAATGTTCGTACAAAAATCTGGTGCTAAAATAAATTTCAAAGACATTAAATTGTATAATTTTATACCAATGAAGAAAATCTCTTGAAAGAATTGGGCAGGAGCTAAAATTAAATAATTGCTTTACTTTTCATACAATCGATCTGGATGGATTCATCACATAACCGTAGGTGTATTACGTATGCCGCAAATCGTTGCTAATGAAACTGTAGCGTAGGATTACATTTATATATTTTATTATCTCGCGATGAAATGACGTCACAAATGATAACAACATTGAACAGACAGCATAAGCCGCCTGAAAAAGTTTTGGACATCACGACCTGATGTCAATGACCGACCGTGTTGCGAAACCCGCAAGCATCAGATAGGTACGATACATCAGGCGATTTCTTGAGCTATGCGATGCATTAAGGGCTAACTACTACTGGGACGTCTATGGGTTGTAGCTTAGCTCTTTTTATCCTTCCGAATATAGTTCCTGCTTGTCAGTATGTTGAGTATATTGACCGGGATTTGACATAATTTCAAGCAAGCATTCCATATATTATACTATACATATATTTCAGCCAACCCTGTGGTGTGTGGCTTCTAGCTTCCTGGGCGTGCATAAATTAAAAAGTTGTTTTAAAAATAAAAAATTGTAATACTTTTTGTGTATGTAATCATTTTTTGTCCTTATTTTTCACCTGAACGGTGATAGTAAATAAATTAAAATAAATTTATTTTCAGCCATTTTTAAATCTATGGTATTAAGCAAAAGTCAGGAGTTTATTAATTTTTTTTTTTAAATATTGATCTAATTTCATCAATAAAAATTTATATTCAGGCATGTTCAGTTGCTTCCACAAACCATGTAAACAAATATTTGATTGACGTATGCATTCACTAAGGGTAATAAGTCAGAATCAGAATTAGTATCTGGTACGGTCGTGACACTCCTGTATAGAAGCGGTTGGCGCCATACCTTCTGTCGACCTAATTTTTCCCACTATTCGAAATCGCGTGGTCACGATTTTGGACAAAGGACTCCGAATCTCTGAATGCTAATATAATCAGATATAGTAAACCTCCATTAGGTTAAGAGCTTCTTGGTCAAGTTAATTTAACTGATTTATTACTGCGGAACAGTTTCGATTTATTGTCATTTTGTTAAATAACAAGGACAGACAGTTATTTAAATATAACATTGTACGTATTTTGGGGTACTATCAAACATAGTCTTTAACCAAAATCTTTATCTTATTTTTAGCTATATTATTGGTCTATAATAAATCATAAAGAGGTTGCCAGCGTCGGGCAAAATATTATCGTACGAAAGGTCGGTTTTTGTAACGCAACGTAAGCGTAAGCAGTAGCAGCTCGTAGTCTGAATGTGACTGTATAGTAGTGTATAGCAATAGGCTCACCACCTATGTTTATGGCACAAGCATAGGCTCACCACCTATGTTTATGGCACAAACATAGGCTCACCACCTATGTTTATGGCACAAACATAGGCTCACCACCTATGTTTGTGGAACAAACATATCTATTGAAAAATGGCTTTATTAAAGTGAGATTCCGATCCACGCGGCAGACTGCAGACGTCGAAGCATTATTAAGTTGCGTTTGTTTCTTCAATATACAATGAATAATCTAATGCTGCAAGTTTTATTGCAAGAAGAAGGAGACGTCGATGACTTATTATTATATTAATACTAAAGCAGAATCTACAATACCATTGAAATTAAAATATGTTTACTTCTATGATCAAAGAGTTAACTAGTTTGGAAGAAGGCTATTATGAAACTTTATCAAAAATACACTTGAATGGTAGTGAAGACGCTTTCAGATGTTACTACCGAATTATCGCGTTCTTTGTCTGTCAACACGTTCATGACGTCGAAACTTCAGCGGCAGCACAGTGTATGTGCAGTTCTGCTTCTGCGCTACGGGTCTAAACAAATCACTACCTGTCATGCGGCAGTTGCAGTCGTATGTCTGAATTACTCACATAGCACAGGTATTATATACTTAAAAGGATGCCTCTACTGTGTAAACAAAGTGTATCGTATTTTCTGTAATAAACGATGTATTTTTCATTTTCATTTCATTTCATTTTCTCATACCGCCACTGCCGTCTGAATCGCACCTTAACACACCTCTGCCTACGCCGTCGGGAAATGCAAGCGTGATGTAGTTAGTTATGTTACGTTGTGTTGTAACTATCAAAATGGGGATGAACCTCAGCACGATTCGAACCCCAGCTTGTTGGACGAACTGATCAAGTCATCTTGTGTTATTGTATCTCCATACTAACTGGACCTAAATGGGCATTACAGTATAACAGTTAGAGAAATAGTTATTAAATACTGACATAAAATTAAATTGAATTCGCAACTAATATTTCGCTGATATAAATCGATTAACAAGAACTGAATGCTAAAGCGATCTATTCAAAGGCTTAATCTTAAATCATTGATCTTGTTCAGTGTTAAAAATATAAATTAAGTAAGTAGGTACCAACTTCTCTTTCAATATCCACGTGGAAATTATTACATAATTGAATTGTTTCCTTTGATACATGTTATCTTCTTGTTACTAACGGTAACAACTGTATTATACATGAACCAAAAATAGCAGTAGGTGGTAGAACCTGAACATATATAGGTTTGTCGCAGATGCGTAGCCTCGAGGAATGTGACACTTTTATGAACTTTTCAAAAATATCCCAATCTGTGGTTATAGGGATTCAAATAAATATCCTGTAGCAAAAAAGTGGTTTGTGCCGACAGCTGTGACAGATCCATATTAGTCTCGCGCTCACTCTACAAATCGCAGCTACGTAACTGCCAATCAATCAACTCCTGGATCGATTTTGACTAAAAAACTATTTATTGCTGTATGGAGTGTTTGCTACTGCTAATGTTGGAACAATTCCTATTAATCAACAACATAATTAACCACTTTTGCATTGGTCACCTAAGAAAAAAGAAGACCATAGCTATGACCCATAAAATTCTCTCTGTTGGGCTGGGTCTCTTCCTCAGGCACAACAAAGGGAGGTCTGGAGAATATTCCACCAAGCTTCTCCAATGCGGATTGGTGGAGGGGTTGGTGGCTAACCCATTGATGAATGTTCTCAAGCCACGCAAAGGGTTTCGACAAGACTTGAAGATTATTTTACGAACACATGATTTTATCATCAAAGCCTAGGCGCCGCCTCTCTAAGATAGAATTCCGGATTTCGCTACTAGAAATAATTTCGATGTCCCACTGCTGAGCACGGCTCTCCTCTCGGAATGGGAGGGGTTAGGCCTTAGTCCAGCACGCTGGCCAAGGATTGGCAGACCTCACATGCCACCGAGATTATTATGGAGAACTCCCAGGCATGCAGGTTTCCACACGATGTTTCCTTCACAGTCACGTCACAGTAGGTGACATTTAATATAACTTAGAAAAGTCGTTGGTGCGTGCCACTTGGATTTGAACTCGGACCCCTCGAGTGATAGGTGCGTTCGACAGTCACTAGGCTGTCACCGCTGTTACTTTCAACTAAATAGTTGAAAGTAACAGCGTTGGTTAATTTTGAGCCGCTTTTGACAAACAAAATAGCTACATACTGGCAATCTTGTGCCTATGATTAACAACCATGTCCAGAATAAAGCTAGATAGTTAGGTTTTTGGGATATTAAATTCTAATGTGACATTATTATCAATCACTCACATACCAACGTACATCTAACAGATAGTAAAGGCCTTGAAATCGTCATTTCTGCACTGCATACATGAAAATTGATATTTGAGCTACTAGTTAAAATTACAAAAATATGTTTTTAATACAGTTGCTCAAAAAGTGGCGTATTACAGGGACGTATAGCGTTCGGGAAGTGAGCTATTACACACTCGT
>DWTT01000774.1:0-13799 GCA_018250895.1 Carterocephalus mandan
AACTCAGCAATAAAGCATCATATGAAAAAAATATTGTGTGTACACATCCACGTCTACTAGAAGTATAACTGACCAGAATATAAACAAAATTCACGACCTCACTTTTTTTTCGTTGTCCGCTTGGCGTGAAATGCCCCTTAAGCTAGCCGGGTCTAAGAGACCCCTTAAATCGCATCACATTGTTACGAGGATAGAAGGGATAATAGCTCGTAGTCTTGTTCCAATTTGAATCATTGGTGTTTTATGGTGTGTTCCGAAAACTTCCGGAATGTTCACAACGACTGGCAACGAGGTGCTTCTGGGTAATGGGAGAGGCATACGGCTAGGGCTGTTCGTGTGATAATTGTTACCATTCAAAACTCGCTAACGATATTATACTCTTTTACATTCATTTTAGTGAAGTGAATTGTACTTTAAATTACATTAAATTGTAAGTTTTACAAGAAAAAGGCGTTGATCCACTACCTAATGGGCCCCATTCACGGTACGAAGGATCTGTCCGATCGATCGTCACCAAAATGCCATACAAAAAATTAAGTAAATCGTTAACGATCTTGACATACACATACAATTCGTCTGTCCGATCGGTCTGAAATGACGGAATAAATTGTACCGTGTATGGGGCCCTTAAGGATTAAGTTTCCTACTTTTGTATCAGTATACTAATCTATTTTTTTTATTATTATTTATTTTAAGCAATACAATTGCTCTTAGACTAAAGGTACTGATACACTGAGGACTACCTCTATAACTAAGTCTACTAAGAACGTCTAAGCTATGCCGCAGACATACATATGTTAAAACTTTAAGGGTTTCTAGTTATCTACAGAACCCTCAAAAGTAAGAGAGTGTCTCAAGAACAGTATACGCATCAGTCAAGGCTACGTTTTATACTACTTACATTAAATATTTAATACCTATCCTATTTTTTCTGTAGCAATCAAAAATAATGAGATCTTAGATTTATACCCAGACCACTCAAGTAAGATTTAACTTTTAATTCATCACTAAAAATTCACGTCGCAAAAAGATTTTGGCGTAGTTTCGTATTACGTATACTTTACACGAAAACGTTGTCGACGATTAAATCTCAACTACATTTACGCCAGGCAGTAATTTAAAAATTTATTTTCAGTGCAAGTTTTAAATAAAATTACCATGAACAAGCATTTACGGCGATAAGCTGAATGCACGATGTTATTACCGGGTGCGATCAGTGGATAAGCCGTAGAAAACTATTATGATGGTCGCCATCACACCAAGGGAGGAAACCGGGTCGAAAATAGTTTACCGACGGCCTCTTATTTCTAAGCAATTAACAAATTAAATACCACATGCTGTAACGGCAAGGAAACTCGTGAAGAAAATTAATAATAATAAATATCTTGGACATTCTCACACACGGCCATCTGACCCTAAAGTAGGCGCGAGCCTGTGTTATGGGTGTCAGAGACTGATATACATACATAGATATTTTTAAATATATTAACTACCAGACACAGAACAAATACAAGTGTTCGTCACACTAATATTTGTCCTGAGTGGGATTCGAACCCTGGCGCAACAGACAGGGTCACTACCGATTGCGCCAACGGGCCCGTCGGAAAATTGCATTCCCGAAAGTTCTCCGTAATTTCCTCGAAGGCATGTGAAGGCCGCCAATCCGCACTTGGCCAGCGTGGATTATGGCCTAACCACTCCACTCCAACTCGACAGAGGCAAATTAAATGGGTTGTGGTGGTGGTCACGACTCCACTCCATAGATCCAAGGTTCAGATCCTAAGCACGTGCTCTCTGTGCCTACGTTATATTACAATTTTAATTACACCGCCGCCGTACCAATTTGTACGACACTTGAATGTATCTAATGAGCATCTTACCATCTCTAGTTTCATAAAATTAATTGGCTCTTGATAAATTATTTGGAACGAGAACCCGAAGTTAGACAGCGTGAGTCTAATTATTAAAGCGTTCGATACTCTTTACTTGGAGTGTGGAATCACATTGTTGTGCTACATACAAGTCTAAACTAACTAAATAAATGTATATTTCAGATGTTTTTCATCCATCCATAGATTGTTAACTGTATGTTAGTAACAACTTTAATGGTGGTTAAATATTTTATCTTACTTACTTATAATACCCAATGGCTATATTCACATAGTACTAATCTTGAACTAAAATTGAAAAATATAGTTTCAATTTCGAATAAAAACTTTGAGATTAAAATGGTATTTTTTAATTTTTTCCAGGAGTAATACATAAAAACTTACATGCTGACGATAACTTAGAGGAGCGGCACAGCCATTGACAAGGTGGACTGACGACTTGACGACGGCGGGAAAATTGGCGGCTGGGTTCAGAAGGCTCAGGCGCGTACGTATCTTTAGTCCATCTTATAAGGCTGATAGGTGGAATTAAGAAGCAAGCGAGTATGTGTTTGTTAACCTTCTGCATTTGATTCTTTTATTCCTCTAATCATACATTTTTTTCTGTGAATTAAATCAAATCGCAAAGAATACTGTCACTTTGACAAGTAAAATGACGTATAGGGACCAACACTCGCGCCGTCAGAACATTAAATTACTGTCATCCGCGTTTGCTTTTGTTTTAATCTGATGATAAAAATTTAAGTTGAGAATAGTATACCATGGACTTAAAAGTACTTGAATAATTTATTCGCGAGTAATGTAAATAATTTGTATCCATGTCGTGCTGTGAAATTAGGTACTAGAATTTAATGTATTTATCAAGTAGGGGTTTTGCATTACCTCTTAATATTCAGGCTCGTTCTATGACGCGTGGGTAAGGACATCACGTCATCGTGAAGGTGTTATTTAACTTTATTGAAATCACCTTGTGTTGATCCTGCTTGCACACTTGATTGATGCTTGACTCACTGTTGGATAGGCTTCTCTTGCAGTGGAAGGGGTAAGGCTACCGTCCACCACGCTGGCTGAGTGCGTATTGGCAGGCTTCGTATGCATAGAACATTAGGGAACCTCAGGCATGCGATTTCCTCACAATATTTTAGTCACCGTTACAGTAAGTGACATAGAATTTCTTCAAACTCACATCACATTGTTAGGAAAGCAATTGGTACGTGTCGCTGGGATGTGAACCCAAAACCTCTGAGAAGCCTTTACCGGATATTAGATATGACTTACACTTACACTAAAACCTTACTACTATCCCGTACATTTACACTAAAACTTTACTATCAAGCAAAACTACTATTCCGTACTCTTTACATGTGAAGACTTCGAAAATAAAATAAACCGTAAAAATCCCCACATGAATAAATCTGCTGGCTTTACCCCGATAGATAAACACTACAGGTACTAGACACGATCCCCATTGAAAGGCAAACATCCCTAGATACCTTATCAGTAACTTCCTTGCCTCCGTAAATCTGATTTATACTGCTCTGAATCTTAATGTAATTTTGCACATTGAGTTAGAAGGGTTATGTGACACATATTTTTGGTGACCGGCTCTCATTAGAGCCCACGCTGTTCCATCGCGGATTGGTGGAAGAATAATAAATAAGTTGTAAATTTTAAAGGTGGTAGAACCTACAGCGTCTAACAGCGTCCATAGCCCAATGTGGTCTACAGAGTTAAGGAACGACGTGCGTGTTCGGTTTGTAGATTGGTGACCGCTAGTGGTAAAATTTCATGAGTGCTACTGTGCTTCGGAGGACAAAGTAGTACGTTATTATCATAATAAGTAACATGATCTTCAGAATAGCAACAAAATATTCTTTTTACACATCATCAACATAACCTGCATACCTGAGAGTTCTTATAATGTTCTCGAAGGCATGTGAAGTCTGCCAATCCACACTTGACCAGCGTGGTGGACTAAGGCCTAATCCCTCCCGTTCTGAGAGGAGACCCGTGCCCAACAGTGGGTCAAAGAAAGGGTTGTGATGATGAGATGTTGATGATGTTTAGGTCCCATGTACCTAATAGGTGAGCCTATTGCCTTATACCAGGCACAAATCCAAATTCCGAGCTATGACTAAAATTCCAAGTAGTAAAAACCCAATAGTACCTTAAGTAGATACTATTGGGTTTTAAACTTTAAAAAACTGTAAATAATAAAAATGGTTAATTTTCCAACCAAAAAAAACTTCATGAAATATATACTTTTCTTCAAGAGCCAAGCAGCTACTGCATATTGCCACTGCATGCTATAGCATGCTATAGCAGTGACGCAAATATTTCTTGCAATGTTGTCACCATTTTATAATATATCTTGTCTACCGGATTTCTGCCATCAACACTCATTGCATTGACCAGGTCAGAAGTCCCAACTAAAACAAGGTTTATGAACTAGGCAAGGAATTAGTTAAGATTTTAATGATATACCGATTCAAATACAAAACAGTTTTCTGACTACACAACAATAATAATCACAATAAAAAAAAATCTTATCAAAAACTGAATAAAACATGTACTTATTATTTTTTTATGAATATTTGACTAACGTTATTTATGACCCCGGTCTCCTAGGCTGGGTTGGCGCTAAAATTCTGAGATCTATATCTGCGTTGTCACCGAAAAGCAGAACAGAAAAGGAAAAAAAGATATTTGGTTTTTTTTTCTTTGGAAAGCACACGAAAGCACAACTCAATTTGATGGCGGGTAAAAAAGATATTTGGTGTATTCAAACCACTCAGTCCCACTGACATATGCGTCACAAACGGCGGGTTAAAAAACTAATGATACTCGAATTTCGATCACTCCGCGACCACTAGTAGGTACCTATTCTGAAAAAGAAACCTGAAGCATTAAAATTACACAACTGCCACACAGTGAGTTTGAGCGATCGTTTGACGCGCGTGTGGTTGCATACGATGAAATGAAATATATTCAGCTCAAACTGTTACTAACGCAGAGAAATCGATTGCAGAGGGCGTTAGAAGAATCTATCGGTTTTTGGTACTCCAATGCCGGATATCATTAACTAGAAGGAGCTTTTCCCCCGGCATCGCCCGTATCAAATCGTTTTCAGTGCTAAAATTAACTACTACCTCTACTATGAAGGGATGGCTTGATAAAATATAAAAAGTATAGCCTTTTTCGACAAAAAATTGTCAGTTTTATGTCCATTTCACGGGAACTTGTCGGGATAAAAGCCCTCTCACCCAATCAGTCTCCGGGCCATATTTCACAACTGTGCAAAATATCACTTGGGTCTATCATTCCGTTAAGGAGGAGAAGGACGAATCAACAAACCCATTGTATACTAATAAGGAGTTGTGATAATGATCTGGGTTAAAGATAATTCTTGTTAATGGAAAAAAAATTACAATGTGATACAATATACTTAAACATAGAAATAAATACATTTTTAATTGCTAGGCAATATATGTATATACAGAGAATACAGTTTATTTTGCGTACAAATTTATTTCTAAAACTAGGGAGCTCCCACAGCTTCGCTCGCGTGGAATTAGGAAACATTGCGGCAACGTTTATTGTTGCCTTTCATGAACATTACTGGTAAAGCTCTACCCAGTGAAAATCTAGCGAACATTCTTAATTTCTAGGTAAACTTCATGTTAACCCGAATAAATTGTTTTCGCATTATGCACAAACAATATTTTTCTTCAATTTAGGCCAAATTTCCATCCCCTTTTCAACCCTTTATAGGATGAAAGTAAAAAAAACGCTGAATTTACATTGAAGACCATTATATATTAAAGTGCTGTCTTTTTTTGTGAGTTCTATACTGTTATTAATATATAATGCCCCTGAATGGGGTTTTGAAAAGATATTCAATGTACTGAAAATATTGTTTTTCAGATTTATTGAACCTACTAGATAGATTTAGATAATTCATTTAGCTAATTAATAAATTGAATGGAAATACTTTGAATAAGAATTAAATTTAAAATACATTTTATAAGACCTCTGCGCTTGTCTTCTCTATGACGCCACTGATTTATGAAAGTACCTACAGAGCCGTCCGTCACTCCAATTATCGTAAGTGTCGTCTGTTCATCAATCTTATAGACAGAACAAATACAGCTCGTTCGATGCAATCGTATCCAGACGGACAGACTTAGTCCAGAGACATTGTCACATGTTTATTCTATGGTAGCTGCGTGGAAGGGTTAAGTATTTACTATTTGTGTTTAACGTTCATTATGGGTGCACACCCATGGTATTTGTACAAATACCATTTAATGAAAAATAAATGCATCTGAATCTAAATCCACAATTTGCCGGTAGAAATTGTTTACGATTCATTGCGAATAGTACCAACTCAACATCGATAATCTCCAATTTATTTCAATAATTTTCGTAGAGGTTATTTTGAACCACGGAGCGTAATTGATATAATAAATAAATGATACACACTTACAACCCCGCCTTATGCGGTACACGGAAATCAACACATTTTAACATCCAAGATCAGAGTGTAAATATTTATATGAAAAATATCTGCCCCAGCCGGGATTCGAACCTAGGACCCGCGGTTTGGCAATCAGGCTATCTCCCCACCGCACCACAAAGTCGTCATGATATTTAATAGTTGTACGATTTTGAGTGTTATGAGGAAGTACTATGAAACAGATACTTTTGTTTTAATTCAAGGACCATTCTAACTGCCAAACTCTCTTTTATAATATTGATTAGGATGAGAAGTAGTAAAAAAAGAAGCAGATCTACCATAGGCACGGTATATATCTCTCTCTCGAAGTCTCGAATACGTGCCAATTGGTACGTTTTTTTTTATACTCGGCGTCGCGCAGTGCAACGAACACAACGCCATGTTAATTTGTTTATGAGCACATTTTTTAGCCCTAAATTCTATGGAGGTGGCTTCTATCTCAAAATAACAGACCAATAGAACCGTGACGAATTGGAACTGTCGAAGCTTACTCGACGCTAGACTCGTGGTCTTGAAGGATTATTTCTAAATATTGAACATTGCCAGGAATAGTATTATTTTTATATATATATATGTATATTATTTTCTCTTTGCTCATAGCTACAATAGATCTTTTAGGTCGCAACACCTTCCTTCAAATAATAGTATCTCTTGATTGCTTATTTATTTATTTATATAATAATTTATGTAGCTACACACAAAAATTTACACAACTACCTATTTGTTTTTTTATGCTTCTGATTTTTTCAAAAATATTACTTTTTCATATTGGCATACCTTATTTAAGAATGTACGATTGTACTTCGTATCCACATATGCCACTATAACCTGTGGTCCGTTACAACAGGCGTTTCGGTCATACAAGACAAAAAACCTAGCATTCCATATGTAACACACACCAAATTTACTAAACGTATCAAATACCTTGTTTGGAAGTGCAAGTACGCATCGCAGACCTAGGCAATAGTAATAGAGATAAATGGTAAATCGTATTTACGTATTTTTTACGTAAAATTTAAAAATATAATTCAAAATTTCAGTCACCATTAAATATTTCCATCTGTCACGTCAATCTGTGCCGGTTGCTGGCACCAACGTAAAGCCAATCGTCGTAAAATCTCAGGTTTGATGACGTCATAAAACTTTTTACCATCGAACGTGCTTTATCTAGTTTTAGTTCGCAGCGCGGTGTCTTGGTCAACTTTCTCTTTTTACAAAATGATATCAGTATTTTTTAGAATTTAATACGAGTATATCCAGGACATTGGGATTGTATGTCTTTTTTCTTGTACACCGATATCAGTTTGTGAGTTAAATTATACCTTTAGACAGGCAGGTACAACTCTGCAAGAACAGTAAATTAATAATTATATTCTGTTAACATTATTGATGATTACCTGTACGTGAAGTTCAATCATAATAATTACACGATGAGTTTCGTTTGAAGATGAGGACCTAAAAATTATCTTGTAATATGTACTTTAATAATCTTGTATATAAGTTGTTATTTATTATAACCATAATCTTAAAAGGCACAGTCTGGCTTGATAACAAACGTTTACACCCCAAATCGCAAAAGAGTTACTAAGTATGAAAGACGGCTCACGAGGCTCACCCTCTCTAACCTCAGTGACGTGTTTGCAGCATGGACGATGTGTTAACGGAGTCGATAGAGCTGGTCGTGAATATCTTCCAGCGGCGGTTGTTTGTGACACGCTGGAGGGGACTCGGTGCTATAAAGGCCTGTTGACAGCTACAGCTGCAAGCCAATTTTATTTAAATCTACCCTCAAAATTATTGATATTTCATGTGTACCTCCAAAAATCAGTGCAAATGGCGAGTTTGAATGTGAATGTGAAACTACAAGTTATAACGATGTTAATATTGAAAACGAAGCTCGAAGAGTAAATGAGATTAAATTGCTAAATAATGAGTTTAATTCTGCTCACCACTAGACTATCCATGAAAATTATAGTAGACTAAAATTTAGCAATTGAAAAATATAGCGTATTGATGAATTGTGGGGTTACCTATATGATTTTTTTGGTTTAAAGCTTTAAAATAACTATATATAGCAGCAGCTCAATCTCTATACCTTGAGGTAGGCAGTACCTAAGCACATAATACAATGTAAACTGTTCTTAGCTCAGTAATCCAACTGAAACACTGAGAGTGACAGGTAGAATACCGCAAGCAATCAAACCGTTCTAATCGAATCAAGCAGACCGGCTATCCTGACTGAGTAACTCGACTGGTGTAATGATGAATTAATTTACGAACTACTTACATAGAAATGCAAATGATACGTTTAGTAGTTAGGAGGTTCGCTCGACGTGCTCGCTCGTACTGGAAAAGTGTATTTGCCAGTCACACATTTTATTCAAGAATCGATTAGTCTTGCGAGACTTTGAATAGTACTTATACAGAGAACTATTAAAGAATGAATAATAGTTCAAACTAACTATCTAGGTACATCAAACAAATACTGCACGAAACTGAATATTCTCACTAGAGCCTTTTCCACCACGCTGCTGCTGTGCGGTCTGGCGGCAGCGATAGTGGCCATTCCGACTGTCGGAAGTTTTAAGGCCACCCAAAGGCCTGAACAAACGCCATGGCTTTAGTTATCATGTGATCACAACCAGGTCCGAAGGCTTTATTGTCCCCTCTGATGCACGAAGGAACTCAAGTAGCGGTCACCCATTCAATTGCCGCCCTGAATCGTTGTAACTTGCAAGCCATCAATCGTGCTAAACTAATCTCTATTTTTTATATTTTTCAATTGATTTTTAGTATTAACTGGAATAATAATACCACTTGATTGATACAGTTTTATTTAATTTCCATTTCTATTATTTTTCCATCTAACATTTTGTGTGTCACACTTTGATTTCTAAAATCGTCTTGAAAGGCGACCCTGTATGATAAATATTGAAAATAACATCATTTAAAAAAACTAAAACACATGCTTTTGTAGATAACCGAACTAAAATGTTGATTTAATTTTTTTTTTAAACTATTTTCTTTTTATTGTATTTTCATCGGGTCCTTGGTAAGTGTGTAAGTGGGCGAAAATCACGTTACATACCTACATATATACATAACTATGTATATAATATACATACATTACATACATGTACATACATACATATGTATGTAGGTATCTATATACATATTATGTATGTAACTGTATCTTTGAACGTGGTAAAGGTATATGGTGTGGAATATAACAACTTATTAAAATACTCCAATACAAAGGAAAATATAAATCAATGGTACCTATAGACATGTATAGACTTGTCTTTGACAAAATCCATGGTTTGTAAATTAGTTTGGAAGGGCTGGATTTATATTTTCTTTTGTATATTTAGTTTATTTATTCATCCCCATCTCCGACGGACCGGAAAGAAACCGGAAAGTCCATTCTCGGTGTAAATTCAAAAAGTTTTTGAGGCCACCCAAAATATCAAACCGAATTGTTTACAGAAACTATTACGACTTGAATAATAGATATCGAAATCGGACGAATTGTCCTGGATAAATTTAAGCCTTTCTGTTTCAATTAATTTAATTTGATTCTGTTTATAATAGGAGCTCCCTCCATTACCATTCGTCCTTCATCCCTTATTCGTCTGATAATGAAAGTAAATTTGAAGATACACTGTAAAATTAATCTCGTTATTTACGAATATAAAGTTTAAAAAAATGCTTGAAGAAACAGACATGCAGCCACAACCTAAATTTCTGTGCCACCGTCGAGATAGGCAAAAATTACAGCACTATTCCGAAATTAAAAACCTCGTCAAAGAATGATTTTCAACTGGTTCGGGTCGGCACTCCGTGGAGCTACCAGGTACGCTGCGGTTGCAAATTCTTGAATGAAGTCTTCTCACAAAATGAGATTGGTTGGCACACGGGCACTTTGGGTATAAAAATTGCAAAATTGCAAAGTGAACGCTGATTTTCTACACTTTGTCAATGGGAAACTGACTGCCTGCACTTTCATTTTGACTCATAACATGCTGAGAAATAATGGACACATCTGTGGGAGGTCTAGAGGAAACTCCACCACGCTAGCCAATGCGGATTGGTGGAGGAGTTAATGGCCATCCCAGTGTCGAATTTTCTTAAGCCACCCGAAGGTCTTCGACACGGCTTAACAACTGTTTCCACCATTGAAAACGTAGACTTCTTAGTAGACCTCAATGTTATGAACATTATACTCAAAGGTTATTACTTAACTTAATTGGTTTTCACCCTAATATACATACTTACTTTGTGAATCCCTGAAAGGTTTTCACTAGTGTTCAATTTCAAGTAAGATCTGGGATGGATTCCATTGCCACTTACGGTGATCGTCTAAAACTGACATAATCCTTAATGCTGTGGTTTTGGCCAGTGAAGCCGTTTCAAATTAAAACGTGCTCGTATTTCGTTTGATGTTTCAGTACCTTTAGAAGTGTCTATTCAAATTCTCAGAAATTGAGTTCAAGGCACGTGTCGGGGACTTTGTTCTATCGCACAGATGTGTCATCAATACCAAATATTATTGCTATATATCATTTTGTAAGCAGTTTTATTTTAATTCGGATTATTTTGTTCGAAATCGGCTCAAATCGGTTCTAATCGGGTATCCAGACATCACTAGACACAAATGCAAGTCATTGAGAAGGGAAACTTTCGTTTTTTCTGTGGTAGATATTATAGATCTTGTAAATATTATAAAATAAAATACTTAAACCTATCTCGAAAATCCGTTATTGTCTTTTTTCTGGCCATGTCAGCACGTGATGTATTTTTTTTAAAACTACTGTACCTTAATCTTAACACTAAAAATCCTTGTTTTTGTTTATTACTCTCTCATTAATGCGTAACTTTATGATCGAAAATATGATGAAAGCTGTCTCTATTGTTATCGAACGGACGATGAAGACGGGAAGAATAGTTTTTACATCAAAGCTGTAGTTGTTTCAGATCGGATAAAGGATCATCAGCAAAAAAATTTAATCCGCTAACTAACCGCTAGCTAGTCTACAACGAACACAGAATATACAAATAAAAATCAACTTTATTGTTTTATTCGTAAAGTCTAAGTTCAAACAGATGGAGAGTTGAAAAGAAATCGAGGGAGCTCGTTTGAAACTTGGAGCAATAAAACACTTTCGCCCGAGGCGCGAAATCACTGACTAATTGTTGGAGTTGTTCCGATAAAATTAACTACCTGATGGTGGGTAGTTAATGTACTCGTAGTCAATTCAGTAGATAAAATTCTTCAGCACGTTCGTTCCCGTTCCTTTCTCCATTAATCTACGTAGTAGGTACAATATACTAGGGGTATTTACGAGTAACATCCACTTGTGATCACCAGTATTTTATAGTATACGACGAATTAAAAAGTATGGTATGGGACATTAACAATAAGTAACAAAGTAAAATCTAACATAACAACCACATCGTCATTACGTTTTTTTTTGTAAGCATGTAAAAAAAGGCAATAAAATAGAAAAATTAAATTAATTTATGATTCAATACATCTAAATATACAAATAATTAGTGGACGCCGAATTAGACATAATAATAGATTCTTCTTAACGCGTTAACTTTAGCTCCACAAATTTGTAATGAATCCGAAAATGTGTTATCACCTATGTTTATTTTACACCCATAAGAGTAACATTTTTACAAACTTTGTATACCAATTTTATTTATATTATAATCAACAGCGTAAAATATAAATTTTATGCTTCTAGTTCTGAAAATGACAATACTTTCATACAACCTTTCATCCCCCTTTTCAATCCTTTACAACACTTTTTTCCAATTATATCATCCACTAAGCGTTCATAGAATTCAGTGATGAAAAATGAGTTCATAAACAAATGAACATCTTATAACCATGCGACAGGCAGGGGCTACCGTAGCACTATTCTGAATAATCGTTTGCCTATACTACCATGGCTTCCTGTCAAGATTGAGAATAGCCAGCCAGTCACAGCGCATCGTTTTTCCCCTGCCCAGCGCCCATGCCTCCAAATTTTATCAACTCAAATTCGAAGAAATATTGAATAATGCGGAATCTATTTGTCTTAGGTGATCTGTGGTCTGGCGTCACTTTCTGTCAGCTATCAATAAGTTAAGAATTCGATTAACCACAGTTTAAAACTAAGTGAATCCAGCCAAGTTCGAGTCTGGATTGCAAACTCAGGGTTCCGCACAAAAATACATTTTTAGTAATGTGATGATATATTTACGGATTTAATGATTTTTCCCCTATACATTTTAACTCAATTTACTTACTCATGTTTCGTTACTATATGATTATGATTCTTGTCAACGGAAAATACCCTATAGCTTTGATTCATTTGCAAGTGTTAAAATATGCGGGGTAAACTTTTTGATTTTGTTGCTTTAGAGATTGACTTATTAACAACTCAAGGGGATTGTGGTGGTACTCTGTACAAAGAGGCACGTACACTCGGCATAAAGCTACTGGCTCGTACAGAGCCATGATTAAACGGGCTCGCAGTAGTATACAGTACAGTTGCTGCTGGTTTTCGGTGCAGATCAAGGTGTCGCGTAGTTCGGATAAATATTAAAAAAAATGCGTTTACAAAAAATTACCAGTGAGGCAGAGGTAGTTTCTATTCATCACGAAGCATCACTTTACACAAAAAATAAAGTTGAAGACTGTAGCCGAAAAGACATTACTGAATAATTTCAGCGAAACTTCAGACCACTAAGGAAGTGCTGAAACTTGGCGAATGGTGAATAAGTTTTTATTTCTTCAACGAGCTTGCTTACCGAATCGCCCTACTTTTCTATAGAAATGGCAGAACCTATGTACGAGTATGATTAGTTCCGGACGGTAAACTTATGATGTGGTTCAGATTTGACGACTGTGGTGCGGTGGTGAATGACTATGACTGGCAAACCGCTGGTCCTGGGTTCGAATCCCGGCCAGGGCAAATATTTACTGTACAGATAAATATTTATAGGTATTCGAGTCATGGATGTTTGTTTTCAGTGTGAGTGCCACCCGCGACAGGCTTAGACATACAGCAGCAGTGTGTGTGTGTGTGTGTGTAGATTGGTGTCAGGGTTATTGTTATTATTAACTTGAGGCTTGAGGTGTTCCAAATAATTATCTAGCCACCACTTAGCCCGTACTTAAGGTCGTATTTTGTCTAACACGGAGAGTAATTGAGCTGTCGTTTTTACGACTTTTTAATGGGTCACTGTCCTTGAAAACCCTTTGCGGACTTCAAAGATCCCTAACCGCACATTAGCAGTATTAATAATCTCATGAAATTGAAAACACAAAGCAGACTAGGACTTAGTGTAATCAGTAAATAGCATTAAAAATACGTAGTTTCCACTTATACTAATATTATAAA
>DWTT01000775.1:0-13797 GCA_018250895.1 Carterocephalus mandan
TGGGGTATAATAGGAGAGGCGTTGGACAAGTTTTCAGCTTGCCTCAAATACCTACCGAAAAATTGGTGCCAGCTCTCTTACAATAATAAGTGCACATAATACAACATTTTTATAAATATGATTACAGTTATACAGTCTCTTTTTAAATCATTCAGAGTTTGTCACAGCTGTCATAGGCAGCACCGCATGGATGGTGCTGCATGCACATTTTCTTACTTATTTTCTATCTACAAAAAGAAACTTCATAAGAACATTATTAATTATATCATCTCCAAAGTTTTAGTAGCTACGAATGAAGTGGCGTGTACCAATTTTACGCCGTGCCCGCTAAATCGGGTCCGTAAAGCGTTAACTGTGTTCTAGAAGACTGATGAATCGATTTTCACTTCGCTTTATTATAACAAAGACTTTCAATCTCTGTCATATGAAAAAGTACCGAGTGCTGATACGATTCTAAAGCAATCGCGTACTTCGTATATAATGTAAACTTACACAGGGAAAACATACAAAAATAGAATGATGAATAGTAATTGATAAATTTACTGGCAAATACACACAGTAGAAACTGTGTACATTATACATGCAAAAGAAAGTAAACAGACTTGAAATTAAAAAGACAAAGTAGGAGGACATTCAGCACATTTAATCCACATAATAATAAAACAACCAAAGTCTACACGGCACAACAAATATGTTAACATTTCTAAGTACTCGATAGTCAAAGGTCTACAACATGCGTTAATTACATGCGGAATTAAACCATCGTTAAGCGAATATAATTACGTTGAGCTCCTGTGAAACGTAACGAAACACTGGACTAATGGCGTAGAAAATAAACAGCTGCTGCTTAAGAACTCCGAGCGAGGTCAGGGGGGTGGAACCTTTCGCTTTTACAAATTGACAGTAAAATTTTCACGCTGTACCCTTAATGTTGTTGGCACCTGATATCAGATGGCTGTAATGCGTTTGTACGTACAAATAATTTAATGTGGAAATATTTATGTTAATTTGCAATTTCATGACGTTTTGATGTCAATCGTTCGATCGACACTTAAGCGTTATCAAGCGCGGTCGGAAGTGGATTTGTTAGGTACTTAATTTGAGAGCTTATAGCTTCAAATGATCTTCACCTTTAGCAGAAGATACGATAATTATTCGTGTATTCTGACTCAAAGAACCTTTGTAAAATAGAAAATTTTTGTACATTATTTGTTTTCCCTTAAAATCTTAAATATCGAAGCTTTTTACCACAACATATTATATTATATTTTAATATAAGCTCAATTGAATTGTTTTATTAATAATCCAGCATACATAATAAGCGTGTAGCTCATACTTGCATCGACGTTTAAAGGTACGTGTTTTAAATCTCACTTCTTTTTACTACCGTAGCAATATCAGCTACTAATAAGTATACTTTCCTACAGTCAGCCATCGGACACGTCTCAAGAGAGTAATCGGACGGGCTTTGCGGGGCGAGGGAAGGGGGTAGCGGTACTGAACTACCAAATATTTGTTCGGTACAGCAAGTCGAGTATCACATTTGAGTGACACATTTAACTAAGTACACTAACACACATAATAATTATTCAATAATTAAAGCGGTGACAGACCAGTGGCTATCAAACTCACCTCTCACTCGAGCGGTCCGGTTTCAAACGGCACGCACCTGACTTTTCTAAGTTATGTGCGATTCAAGAAATTATTAAATGTCACTTGCTATAACGGTGAAGGACACATCGTGAGGAAAGCTGCATGGCTGAGAGTTCATCATAATGTTCTCGAAGCCATGTGAAGTCTGCCAATCCGCATTTGGCCAGCGTGGTGGAGTAAGGCCTAATCCCTCTTATTCTGAGAGGAGACCCGTGCCCAACAGTGGGACAAAGAAAGGGTTGTGATGAGGATGATGATGATGAATAAAAAATTATTGAGGCAGTGAGCGTTGTCTGAGCGATAACCGCTGATAACTCGGTGAGTACCTACCTATTATAACTAATAGACCCAAAACATTTTAATAAAAGATACAGCTTTAAAAAAACTAGTAAAATTATTCCATAAACCAACAGAGACAGACAGTAATTCCTGAGGAAAAATTATTATTTGCGCCAGATCTTATTCACGGAAGAAAAACAGCTAAACATCTTTCCTTGTAAATGCCTGCTTAAAGAACAGAATTAAACAGTGGATTGTCATTTCCTTTGCAGCCAGACAAGCACAGGATTCTTTGAACCCGTATTAATTCTTTTTCACGACTCGCGGAACAACAAGGTGTTGAAAGAAGTGATAAGCATTAAAATGTTAAACAATGCTTCAAACAAAGCATTCGCAATAATTAAACGCCGGTTGGTTTTTAGATTTTATTACGTCTCACCTTTTGTTGGGAACAAAGGATTAGATCACAATAGAGTCACCCATACCCAGGTAATGTGACCATGGTTTAGTGAGTAAATGGTTTTGATTTTTTCAAATTTTTAATCAAACTAACTGCTACAAGTCCACCTTCAGTCCAAGAATAAGCGCAGGTTATGAATGTTCTTTCCTCCGCTGTGGCATAATTATTAACAAATATTTCTACCTTACCGAAGCTTAAAAAACATACCGGTCCATGTGTGACATAAATTATTTTAAGGTTATAATGATGGGGAGGAAAGGAGAGAGAAGCTGCACTATACACATTTCTCATACAAAACAAGTGTCGCCGATTTGCGGGGTTGTACAAATTTAATCGGTCTACTTTTAAATTCCACCTAGCGGTCAAGCAAAGATCTAACTAGTTATCAATATTGGTAGCAAATATCGTAATTTCGACTCTTTTTATTCCCAACCAGGTGTTCAGTACTCGGTGTAGGTCGGGACCGAATTAAAAATATTCTAACACACTTCATTTTATCATCACCTAAAAATAAAACAAATGAATGTAAGTTTTGGGTGAAATTTTGCGGGACCTGCAGACCCTTGCGCTGCGTGGTCGTCGCCAGATCATACGACGCGTACGTCAGCCTATTCGTAGATTGGACACCATCATTGGGATATAAAGTAATCGCACATAAAATCGTTACTTTATTTAATAAATGTATTCTCGTGTTATAGCATAATCTGAAACAGCAGAATATTTCCACAAAATAATTTAATAATATTCCATACTTATATTATATGAAATAATTAAAATACAGCCCGCTCTTATAAAATGATTTTTGTACTGTTACTTGTAAAAAAATCCATTATTAAAAAATAAGATTAGATTAGAGTAAAATTTACATCAAAGTACTAAATTTCGTAGTGTTAGTACTAAATAAACGTGTCCTTTTAAATTTGATACCGAATAACACATTAAAATCAATTAATTTACGGGACATCTTATGACAAATAAGCGACATATATTGCAGGGTAGAAAATGTAATATGAGATAAAATTGAATATTCATATATATATATATCATATATATCAAATAGGATATTTGAAGATTTTGTGTTTTTAAACGCTTAGAAGTGAAATTTAATACCGCCGATTACTTTAGGTCGATTACTTAACTTACATATAGATAGAATTTGAGCAAACGCTAAAAGCACAAAATAACTGGGGTATAGTAAGATATAACGTCTTTGATTATAACTTACTTGTACACTGTTTAAAATACAGGATGTATTTTGATCCTCTCAACATTAAAAATTTGGCTACCCTCGTTACCCACTTATCACGCTCACAAAAAGAATAATAGCAATTCAATGGATCACGTCCCGCTTATTGAAATACTTCTTCCATACGAATTTTATCATAAAATATGAGCATTATATTATGCTTTTACGTACATTCTTCTCATAGTTGATAAGTGCGACATTAAAAACGTCAAGTAATACGTTTTTGTAAAAAATAATTTAGTTTTCAGTTCGATTCAATATCCCCGTCAACTTGAGCGCTTTCATGCTTCAGACGGCTCTTTGAGCAGTCGGTAGATATCGATAATAGTCTTAAAGCCATGTCAGAGGCCTTGGGGCTGCATTGAAACTTCAGATTTTTGGGTTTGCCCTTTTCGCTGTGACCCATAGATGTTCCACTGCTAGGCACGGGTCTCCCCCCAGACACAGCTGCAGGAGGTCTAAAGCATACTCCACCTGAGGGGTTAGTGGCCAACCCAGTGTCGACAAGGCTAACGACTGTTTTCACCATTGGAAACAACCGGGACCGACGGCTTTACGTGCCCGTCGAAGTATGGTAGCGTCCATGAAATTTTTGCCACTAGCGGTCACCCATCCACAAACCGACGGCGCCCTTCGTTGCTTATCTCTTTCGATCACATTGAATCGATTTGAGCTATTGGGCTATGGACGCTACTTTGTTTGGCTACTTGGTTTGTCCTTTACCTCTCAACAAATCCGTACTGCACTATAGTGGTCACTACGAGAAATAAGTACCTGACAGCAACTAGGTAAAAATTGTTTATGCTAAAATCTATGTCAACAGTTAAACTCTTATTAATTCGGTATCTACCTTCATATTTCATTGCGCTGCTTCCAACGTCCCTTATCCGATATATCTGTTGAAACTAAAACCGACGTTAGTCGGACACGTTCGCTCACACATTCAGTAAGTTAGGCAACTCTCGAAATAGACTAACAACTGCATGATATTGCAGGAGTTTTGATTGGCTGACGTGCACAATGTTAAATCAACGTGCTAATTGGTGCAGTAAATTATATTCTTGTTGACATGACCACCGTAGCAATAATTGACTGGGGTATGGAAAAAATTATCCACGGTACAGCATACATTTTTCCATTTCCATTTCCATGGGTACCTAGTACAGTCGACTGGCATACTGTACCGCTGTTTTTTTTAGGTAGTAAAGTTGACCAGTCTACAATTAAGATGGTTGAATATTACCTGGTGTTTATAAATTCACAATAATAATGCCTATGCTAGCAATTCGTTTTAACATCATAAGCTGCAATCTATAGGCGTCCCACTGCTGGGCACGGATCTCCCCATAGACAAATCTGTGCGAGGTCTAGAGCATACTCCAACACGCTGCTCAAATGCGGATTGGTGGAGGGGTTAGTGGTTAGTGGCCAACCCATTCTCAAAAGTTCTTAAGCCCCCCGAAGGTCTTTGACAAGGCTTAACGACTCTGCACCATTGAAAACAACCGGGACCGACGGCTAAACGTGCCCTCCGAAGCACGATAGTGTCCATGATTTTTTGCCACTAGCGGTCACCCATCCACAAACCGACCGCGCTCGTCGTTGCTTAACTCTTTCGATCACATTGAATGGACGCGAACCATTGGTCTATGGACGCTACATCTTCCAAGTATTACAAAATTCTTCATGAGTTTATGCGTAGGTATATAGTAGTTATTATTTCTATGGTTTTAGCTTTTCAAACCATCAAATGCGACACAATGTGATCTTGATCAAGAAGTGTGTATGATCCCCCACAATATAATACGTGTAGATCTTAACCTGAGTTCACACCGCAGTGGAGGCGTCTTAAAGAGATTGTAAGGCACTGATTCTGAGCAAAAGTCTCACTGCTATTTTTAAAAACCTATACGTTAAATAACATATTTTTTTTATTATTTTTCTTTCATTTATATTGGGTGTGTGTCCTTTGCTATAAATAACTTAATTAAACTTAATTAAAACTAAAAGTAACAGTTTAATTGAAATGCCATGGTTATAAAATTAATAACTACAAAATAAAAGACTATAAACCAAGACAATCATAAAATAAAAAAATGAAATGCGATAGTAAATACTGTGGATCTCTTTTTTTTTAAATATAGGTGTTTTACACAAATATATTTACAATAAACCAACATTTAAAAAATAGAAATACATAATAATTGCACATTTTATAAGCTTATGGTAACCACGTTTAATTCTTTGATTGTCTCGCTCATAAAACATTTTTATAGTAGACGATGCCTTACCTACTATTAGCGCCATCTGTCAACTCTGCAGGAACGCCGTCAGATACGTACTCCACAGAACACAAGCATCAATTATTTCACAACTCAAAACAAACATGCTCGAAAAGTCTGTAACAAAGTCTGACACTATTATTGCACACTCAATATGGCACCCTTGCTCTCGACGAAACCCTTTAGTCCCAGACGAATACAATTGCATAGTCTATATTTTCTCACACTGCAGTACTTTCACCAGGTTTCACGATGTAAATGGGATGTCCTGAATTTAACGTCTTTATCGAATCGTGTAACCATATATGCATACAATATTACCGTACAGCTATCGGCATGAATGTTTCATCATCATCATCATCACAACCCATTCTTCGTCCTACTGTTAGGCACGGCTCTCCTCTCAGAAAGGGTCAGATCTTCGGGTGACATTCGACACTGGGCTACTAACACCTTCACCAATCCGCGTTGGTGAAGCGTGGTGGAGTATGCTCTAGACCTCCTGCAGAATTGTCTGTAGGGAGTCCCGTGCGGGACGACTATGGTTGAACATACAGCAGAATGTCCTGTAATTAATACACATTATTTGTCATTTATATAAATAAAAACGAATGTTGGTAAGCGCATAACTCAAAAATGGCTGGACCAATTCGGGTAATTTATTTTTTTGGAATGTTCTTTACGGTCCACGGAAAGTTATAATACTAAAAAAAAAATGCTCATTTATTTCCTCCAAGGCGGAACAAAATGTAATTCCACGCAAACGAAGCTGCGGGCGTCCACTAGTCTAAACTAAATTAAATTGAATGTATGTTGTTGAAAGTATATAGGCTACTTGCATCACAAACGCGAGTGGTATTGTGTTTTAAATAAACGCAAGAACTTGCAGCATTGTCACTCTATCTAACCACTTGAAACGATCGCCAAATTAATTCCGGGACGCACGGCATCAAGGGTGCTCATACGAACGCTCGCTTCATTGACTCTTCAGCTGTACAGATCAGCTTACCCGCAGAGCAATAACATTGTGGCACGACTAAATAAATTAGCTAGTTAACTTGACAAATAACCACTGTTTTAATAACGTTTCAAATAGTAAATGTTAACTTCGCAATAAACTCTGTTGAATCAGTTTGTTTAATTATGAAATTGAAGAGCAATGACATTCTCGTTCGTTAATTATCTCTGTTATAACTGGATCGAATATCGTCCTTAGGCTTAAAATAGTAATTTAACTTTCCATAAGTTTCTATAATTGACTCTGGGATCAAATATTATTTCTATCGAAACGGATTATGATTCCTTTATGTTGATGTAAGGTCTTAACTGCCTCGTTGGCTTAGTGATCGTATCCAATTGCTAAATAGGGTAAGAAGTCTTGGGTTCGATCCCTGGGTTGGGCAACGACTACTGGCTTTTTCCAACTTGAAATGCAGCTTGGAAGACTCCTGACAGATTATTGCCCGGTGTATGGCAATAGACTCAGCTATACATGGGACCTATAACAACTGATGAAAAGTGGATGTATACACACCTAAGCCTACCCTTTCGGGGAAACACAGGCGTAATGTTATGTCAAGTATAAACATTTAGTTGAGATGTCTCATCTATACTAATATTATAAAGAGGAATGATTTGTTTGTAATGTTTTCATATAAAAACTACTGGACCGATTTCAAAAATTCTTTCACCATTAAAAAACTACATCCTTACAGAGTGGCATAGGCTATATAATTTTACTAGGTGTAAACGAAACTATTGTTATGTCTAATTCAACGCGAGCGAAGCTGCTGGCGTCCACTAGTATTTTATAAAAGGTTAACGTTATAGTTGAAATAATAACATCATAACTAAAAAGAATTAAAAGAGTGCTCTTTCTTTTTATCTATAAATATTTGTTACAGAACAACACTCAGTAAGACAGCGAAAAGTCCCCGCAAACCGTGTTTCCAATTTTAAATTCAGAGCACGATTTAAGAACAGAACAACTGTCATTTTAAATGCACCTCAGGCGGATTCTAGTCCGTAAATTAACTCCTTTGTACATGGCAGACAATTCAATTACGTTTCAAATAATTAACATCATTCTGTGTTGTTTGTAGATGTTGAATTGTTTGGGAGATAGAAAAATCACGGATTCAAAAATTCTTTAACATCATTTAGTTCATGTAAATTTTACATTCAAAACGAATAAACAGATAAAACACACAAACCATTTTTGACTCCGTAAATAATCCTTTTGTAAATACGCCGCAAATAACTGACTTTGTGTCTGATTTCAAAGGCATTACTATGGATAAATGTGTTTGGAATCGCGTACGCCAGCAATCTATGTTTAGATTCAGATTCAGATTCATTTATTTTTTCATTATATGGTATTTTTTATACGCTTAATGAACGTCATAACATTTTTATCATATTTATGTGAACTTACTCGTACTGATGAAAAAACACTTGATTGCACATAATATAATTTTTGTATAAACGACGTTTGACTGTCAAAATACTCTAAGCAACAGCTCCAATTTCTTTGCTTAGCTGCAAATAACTGACTCAGATTTCATCGAAAAGTATAAGTGTAAAATATGACGTCTTCGAAAAATATAATAAACAATAGTAAGCGCATAAAAACGTATGTTCATAGTCGAGATAAAGGTTATTGGATCTGTTGTAAAACTTACTCTGTACAGAGATTATTCGCAGACGGTTGGCTAATAATATCTTATCGGTAATTTAAATGGTACATAATCAAAAAGGTCGCCAATAATATATCTTTGTGGGTGTGCTTGTAAGGATAAGTATTATACTTTTTAATATTTAATGTACTGTTTCATCACCATCATTTCAAGTTCATTTTCATTGGTCAATAACCCAAATTCAAATTAAAAATAAGAAAACGATAGTGTTAAGACCTCGGAGTTAAAACACACCACACTTTAACGCATCTGACGTATTAAGATTGCAGAATTCAGAGGCTTTTTAAAAGCTTTTTTTTTTTAACTTCACTCGTATTTATCCATGTATGTCCTGGAATCTGGCAATCAATATTTCACCCACTTCCACTGAAGCTATCGAGCTGAATGGGATTCACCTGGATTTATTAAAGGCTTATCACCTAAGCATAACCGGTGAAAAGTGAATGTACCTGCCTACCGTTTCGGAAAATACAGGCGTGATGTTTAGAATTTTTTAATGTACAAATTAAAAAAACAGATACGTATCATGCAAACAACGTTACAAAAATATTTATTTCATAATTCTATTTTCCAGTTATATCTAATAATGATAAGAAATAAACCTTTTGTTTGAACATGCCACGTGCCGACAAATTGACTGCTCCGAACAAGTTACGAGCAATGTCGCAATTTTCGTAGCTGCATGCTACGAAAGCTACGTCGTAGCTACGTAGCAATGTCGTAGCATTATAAGCATTGTCGTAGTACTCCCATATTATAGCTGCTGTTGGAGAACATTTTGAAATGTACACAGAACACAATTTTCCCATAAATTCTAGTAAGTACTAAATAGGTTGTTGTTTTTTGGGCATTTGAAGGATGTGAAATGAGTCGATACTATTTGAGAGGTAATTACTATTTGTATCTAGGATTTTAAGAGACAAAAAATAAGGTAAGCATTTAGCATTAGGTACTGTATTATAGAATACCCGTGAAGGTGATACAAAATATTTCCCACAGTCAAAATGCTTAAAATATCTAGTCGTTTAACGAAATACATACAATTCTTCCTCTATACTTATATTTTGTGAATTGGTATCCTATATCATCCATCAACAGGCTTTCACCTTAATCGATGCCACTTCTTCCGACCCTGTGCCTTCTGAATCCTGCGATTACCTGCTGACTTTTTCAGGTCATCAGTCCATCTGGTTGGAGGGCGGCCTGTGCTCCGTTTCCAGAGCCGTGGTCGCTACTCGAGAACCTTTCTAACCCGTCGATTGTCCGTCCTACGAGCGACGTGGCCTGCCCATTGCCATTTCAGCTTGCTTACTCGACGATCTATGTCTGTAACCCTCGTTCGTCTATGGATTTCATCATTTCAAATCCGTTCTCGTAGCAAAATACCGAGCAAAGGTACATAGCACGCTGAGCGATATTATACCAGTCTACTTATAAATTCACCGCGAAATATTTAGGGAAGTCAACAAATTTCCACAGCATCTTCATTTTCTCAAGGAAACTGAAAATAAACAGCGCTTTTATCCCATATTAAATTATGTATCAGCCCATTACAAAATAAACAATTTAATATTTTCCTGGATGTTGAGTGAAGTGAACACTCCAAAGCTAGCAGTGGTACCTCTGTTTCCCGGGTTCAACTAATTCAACGCGTGTCTTCGATACGAGCCCTCAACAAGCGTCGTTAGGTCCTCGCATACAAGACCACGTAGTTCGCGCGGTAAATTATAGATGGCACTGTAAGAACTTTATGAAAACTTGTTTGTGAACTCTTTTTTAATAAAATGATTTATTTTGAGTTATTTTATTTTTACTTTGAGATAAAATTAATATACATTAAGGAAAAAAAAGTTTATTTCAAAACATTTTTTTTATCATGGAGCACCAACCGTTTTCTGTTTTATTCTGTACTGTTCTTTGAATAGGACCCAAAAAATGACTGAGAGTTAGTCCAGTTACTAAAGGATGTTAAATATGAACAAAAATAAGTTGTTCATGCTCAGTTCCTCAATGCCATAAGGAATATAGGAGCAGGGACTGCCTAGACAATTAGATGTCTTAGTTATTGTTAATGATATAAACCAGATAGTAATTAACTAATTACCAGATAGTAAAAACTAATTAGCTAACCAAAATTGTCCCCAGAAAATTGTAACTGGTTACTAGAACATACAACCGAGAAACGGGGAGCTCTGTACCTTTATTTCCGCAAAAGTAAATAGGGACAAGGTAGTTACTGAAAACGTCGCAGCGTGGAACCTAAAGGTCTATTACAGATTTAGTTGTCCATGCAATCAATGTATTTTTTATACCTAGTTATTTAAGATAGTCTAAGGTGGTTAGCCCCGTCTGATGTTAGGTACAGGAATTGTTTTTCATGTTGGAACTGACAGGCAATACCCGCAGAGATTCCCACTTCCTATAACCCAAGGTTTAGAATTAGCACAACATGATACATAATAATGATGTTAGTAGAATATTGTCCATACGTAACAAACTTTTATCGATACCTTTATAAGGCGCTATATAAATATTTTCTTTTGTTAGCTAGGAACGTGAGTTACGAAGCATTAAAATTAAGAAAACGTGGAAATTATTATTACTTAAACGATCATTATAAATACACAATGGACTGAAGATAGCGTCGTTAGCTATGACTTGTCGAAGACCTTCTGTTGGCTTCAGAACATTCGACACTGGGTTGGCCACTAACCCCTCCAACAATCTTCATTGGAGCAGCATGGTTTTCTTTCTAAAACCTATTGCTATACATCAGGCACAAATCCAGACATCGAGCTACAACTGAGCATTTTAGGTAAGAAACTCTTTTAGCTTAGCAATTGCTTTTGTCAGTAGAACCTACATCAATATCATAAAAATAATAAATTTGATAAAATTTCAGTAACTTTTCAACTTACTTGTAACACAACAACGATCATAAATTCAGAACGGATTATACTGAAATTGATTGTGATGCAGGATGATTTTGGAATAAAAATACAAAATATTAAATATTACTGTTTTTTATCGAATAACAGCATTGGAACGATAATATCGGAGTCGAAATCTGCCCGGATGGCGAATAAATCACTCCTCACGGTATATTTATTACCTCCGGTTGCGCTAATCTCTACCAAATTAACTCTCGTGATACCGAAATGAGCCATATCCGAAGACTAAAATATCATAATACTGTAACGAGGATATTTTTACAAAATGTACGTAGGTACTCGTACTTTAAGCTTACTTAACTTTTAGGAGGGATTTTAGCAAAAAATATCATTTATAAATACATTACATACATTCTTCTTTGTTTACATTTTATCATTACATAATTGGCTGCATCCAAAGACTAAACCGCCAGCATGTATAAACTAGACAAACAAGTATAACATAAAATCATGCTTGTATTTCGACAAAATAGTAGGCAGGAGTATGAAAGAATACTTAAAATTTGTTAACTTACTTTGTTAACTATTCTAAAATGCAACGATGTTACGCGATGTTGCATTTTATAACTGGATAATGGAGTGATAGTAACTTATTAATTAAACTGTTAATTTAACAATCATGATTTTTTGACACAAGCACGAAAATTGTCACTGATTGTGATGTCATTAATTGTCCAGAGTAACTGACTGTAGTTACGGCGAATTTAGATATTTGCAGCGGTAAATCCCTCCCTAAACCGTATGATAAATCACTGTCAGGAATCCGTATTTCAGCAGGTGAATTCTAAAGTTCTTTAGCGTGGATAGCTTTATTACCGGATATAGCTTCTTTCCTCATAGCTTGATAATCACGTAAAATAATCTTTTTTGAACCAAAGATATTTTTAAATTACAGTTTAACAATATTTAATACAAACAGGCATACCCATCTGATTGTGAGTGGTTACCGTCATCTATGAATACGTGCGACACCACAGTCAAAAAGATAATTTCTTAAAAAAACTTTACTTAAACTAAATTACACACTTACAAAAATCTCAAAATAAATAAAAAACAATTTACCTAGTTACTAGTACAAAGAATTGACTTCGGTTGAAGAAAGAAGATTTATGTGCTAAATAAAGGATCTTGCTTATATCTACACGCTATTGCTATGACCTGAACTTAAGGTTTATTTACTGACTTTATGTAATTGGCAATTACTCGGTATCCTTTGGAACGATTTCAATATGTGAACCAATTAGGAGCTCCAATATGTAAAGGAACTGTAAATTTAAATTCTGAATGAGCCAGAAAATAATCTGATTAATCTATATAATTCTTTGAAGAACAATAAATAAATGGTAAAAAAGCTCTAGATATAATGTTTTGTAAGCAACATTTGATTCTATACGTTGACTCTATCAGGCATACATTTTTAGTAGTAAGGTCCAGTATTTATAGAGTATCAATTAAACCAATGGACTCTTATATCAATCCTCAGTATAACAGGCTGAATAAAAATGTTGGTTTACACATTGAAAATGTTATTTGAAATAATGAAGAAAAAAATGTTATAAGATGGAACCATTGATTTTTTATGTAGCCTGGTATGTTGAGGACTGATAATTCAACTAATATTCTTTTTAATTCTTAATCGAGCAGAAAAGAGAACCAAGTTTACTGTATAAATAAAATATATATATAAACAATACATATTATTGCATAAACTGTACAATTACATGCAATATTGCATTAAAATACGGTGTTTGAACTCAGCTCCACATTCAAATGCTACATTGGAAGTCATTTGAAGTGAATAGATCAAATCGATGGCGCGGACACACGTTGTAAAACCGTAAATCGAAAACTTACTTCCCGCGCAGTTTTATTGTTAGTATCATGACATCGCTGATCCCTCGTAAAAAACATGTATCGGTATTGTAACATGCGAGACGGGGGAGTTATGACGACATTGCCGACGCAGCGAAGTGCACGCACCCCAAACTGAGCGATTGAAATATGATACACGAACGCTTTCAGGTCAAAATTGCGTGTCGTTGATGGTACGGTATGTCGAGTGTGAACACGAGTGTTTGAGTTAGTAATATTTCAGCGATAGGATCGATGGAGCTCTTCCTTCTTACAACCTTACTTATATTACAGCATAGGGCTTATTGTAGCGTCCATAGCCCAATGGCTCGCAACGATTCAATGTGATCGAAAGAGTTAAGCAACGACGGGCGCGGTC
>DWTT01000776.1:0-13792 GCA_018250895.1 Carterocephalus mandan
CACGTCAGTACGTACCTGCATGCTGCCCAGTATGACGGAGAGATCGTCAGCATTGGGCACGGCCTGCGACTGCACGATCTGCCCGTACTTAGTCTGCACGTTCACAGAGTTGCGCGGCGAATCCACGTCGTTAGGGTCTGTAGGAGATATGTGCCTGTTAGGAAATGTAAAATGTACTTCACACTGTACTGGATCTATTTATACTCGTAAGTTACCTATAGCCCGGAGGAAGCGCACCAGGTCCCGCGCGAGGTCCCAGCGCTCCTCCTGCAGCGCCGTATCCAGCAGTTGCGTTGCCAGCTGCCGGCTCACTGCTGAGCTCTCCAGATTCTGAACACATGTAATACTCAGCTTTAGTATTGTAGGCAGACACCTTGGATTTTAAAAGGAGGAGAGGGTGATGCTAAGTGGAGAATATTGAAAGTGGTAGAGATTATTTATTTAATTAATTACTACGAGATAATCAATTACAATAATTAATTACTAGTGGACGCTTCGCTCGCGTTGAATTAGGCATCGATCGAATTATGTCCTTCGAACTTCACTGGGGAAATCACCGGGATAAAAAGTACCTACATATCCTTATTTTTATTCATTCAACTGTGAACTATGTGTCAAATAAGAAGCAATTCTATTGAATTTTAAGAATTATTCAAGAAACTTCCATTCCGAATCCCAAGGGTGACCTCATTATTTTCCGGGAA
Organism: Carterocephalus mandan; assembly: GCA_018250895.1. Taxonomy (NCBI): domain Eukaryota; kingdom Metazoa; phylum Arthropoda; class Insecta; order Lepidoptera; family Hesperiidae; genus Carterocephalus; species Carterocephalus mandan. The sequence goes on from DWTT01000776.1 coordinate 705, forward strand.
CACCTACAATGCCTACAAAAATATAAAAATATGTCAGCCCGCCCGCTAGCGTTTTTCTTCGCGAAGACATAACCTCAAAATACAAACTTAAAATTAAGATTTCTCAATATTCCCAATTCATTTTTTTCTTACTTACCATAAAAGTTTTGTAAACTAGCATAGTCTAAGGCCCTTACTCTATCTCTATCTATGAACTGTACCTATTGTCTAAAATAAAGATTTAGTATTATTATAAGTAATAGGTTATTTTCTTCCCATTCCCTTTACATTGGTGATCGCGAAATGTCTCTCACCTGCAGTATAATGAGGTAGGAGGCGGCCGTGTCGAGCATCTTCCGCTGCAAGCACTCCTGGAACAATTCCTTGGGCTTGCCGGCGGCCGAGAACAGGTACGCCCACAGCGCTATCTCAGTCTTCCGGGCGCACTGCACCACTGTCTGCAAATAAAGGAACGTTGTTTTTGAGTTCACTACTCCGCGCGATGGTGAGTGACCTGACTGTCGATCGGTGGGTGCGGTTTCGAATCCCGTCCGAAGCTAATTTTTATTTCGCATATAAATATTTGTACGTGGGTCATGGAAGTTAAATTGTGTTATATTTTGTGTGTGTCCGCCAACCGCACGCACCTAGGCCTACCACTGGTCTACGCAGGTGTGTGTCATTTATTCAAGTATGTATTTTAAGAATGTAATCCATGTAAATAACAATATAACAACACTATGGTTTAAAGTTAGATATCATTTATTTATTTGTTAAAATTAATATGTATTTATGTATTATTTATTCCAAAAGCTTAACGATCACAGTCAAGAGACTGTGATCGTTAAGTAATTTTACTTCAAATTTAAAATTTGGCAGGACTCGTTAAGGAAGATCCCAAAGAAGATAAAAACTAACATCATTCACACAAACATTCATGGTAAGTGTCTTCCCAACGAATTTCATCAAATATCGTTTAGCAGTTCATCCACCCTCTAAGAGCGCGTTACCTGCAAGTAGACTGGGAACTCGTGCACGAACTCGATGACGCTGGGCAGTTGCGCGTCCGGCAACGGCTCCTTGCTCGTCGCCTCTTCTTCCAACACCTGATGTGAAAATATACCGTTTAGATGTGACTAAACTTACGATCACATGTTAATAAATAAAATTAAAATTAAAAACCTTTATTATTCCAGTAACAAACAATTAATACAATATATTCACAACATAGAAGTTAGTTAGTCAGAGTGGTGTCGTTTAGGAGAGGCCTATGTCCAGCAGTGGACCTCAAAAGGCTGAGGGATGGATGGATGGATTCACAACATAAAATCAATTCTATAAATGTAAAGAGCTCCTACAATAAATTCCAGGAATCTCTATGTTTGACTATTTATGACCAGTTCTAGCCTGTGATGCTTACAAGCTCGTCTTTCCATCATGCCTTCGGTTTGTCTCTACTCCTATGATCGCAAGGCTCTTCCCACAATGTCGCCGTCTTAGTCCATCTGCAATCTGTGTATCGAGCCAAGTGGCCAGCCCACTTTCACTTTAAGCTTTTGTGCAAAATATAGCGCATCAATAACATTGAACATTTTACAATGGCGCACTCTACTTTTGAGCTTTATTTTTAGTCTGTCATGATGTTATTTTTCTTCTGACGCAGGGTAGATGGAACCCGTGGCCAACAGTGGGACGTCTATCGATTGCTTGCTATTTCAAGCCCCAAGTATACGCTAGCTCGCTAGCTCACCTCGTGCAGCAGCAGCTCGAGCGAGTGCGGGAAGTAGGGCAGCATGGCGCACGAGCGCGCGATCTCCCACGCGTGGTAGCCCAGGTTGCGCCGCAGCAGCTGCCGCAGGATCTGGTGCAGGTACACTTGACTCTGGCGAAATAGGAGACCCGTGAACATGGGTAAGTTACTCTTTATCTCAGTAATTACTTGATTGTTTTTTATAACATAAACAGACAAACCGGCATACGGACCACCTGATAGTAAGTGGTCACAGTCGCTGACGTCACACGAGCGATACCAGAGGCATCACGTGCGTTACGTTGATTAAATAAAATCGACTCACCGTTTTATTGATGACGCAGAACGGTAGAGAAAAAACGGAGTTTGAGTCGGAGGCATACAGAGTCGTGTCGTTCTCCGCTCCGAGAAGAATGGCGTCGTCGAAGAGTATAGCTGTGGACAATTTGGATAATTGCATAAACGCTGGATTTCAATAACCTATCTACGGAGATATTTGACTATCGGAGTTAGAAATTTGACATAAGTTCCATATGTCGATGTGTCGAATTTCTATCTCCGATAGCAAAATCTATCTGTAGATAGGTTATTGAAATCCAGCGTTAAACATCTATAAATTCGAACAAGTATTAAAGGAGTGTTGTTATTTACAAAAGGGACATATCCTGTTTTGCAGAATTCAAATTCAAGTCACGACGTACACTTCACATACCTACTACTACAGTAGAGATAGAGGAGGAGCAGGCAACTCACTGAGGGGATATATGTTGAGGTGGAAGGGCAGCATGATGCGCTTGGCCATGAAGGTGTGCCTGGCGGGGTCCGCGCGGCGCGAGGCCTCGCGCGGCAGCAGTGGCAGCCACACGCGCGCGCCCAGCGCACCGCACCACAGCCACAGCGCGCGCGACAGCTGCGTCTGCGGCCCGCTGCTACTGGACGACCACGCGCTCTCCACGCAAGACGCCAGCACCGTCGCCGGAAGGCAACTATATGCCTGCCAAGAGGATTATGTTTCAACGTTAAGAAGTATCTAAATGGGTCTTTGGAACCTGGAAAATTATATAGTAACAATAGGTAGCTGTAAAGTTAAGCAAAGCACGTATACATTGGCACAGAACAACATAATCGATAACTTATTTGAATCTCCTTTGATAACGTTGTAGGAACCCGGAAATCTACATAAAATAATACATGTATGATTATAATACAACACAATCGGTGTCAGGATAGCAGGAAAAAAAATCTCTATAAGTACATTAATTTTTTATACTAATTTCATGTCTTATAAATCACTATTACAAATATTTTGCAATGTTGTATTACTAAAGAATTCTATTATAGCAAAGCGTTACTTTAACGCACCACAACACGTTAATGACATGTATTCCAACATGTCATTGTAATTGTCCAAATCTTCAGGTATAAAAAAAAAATCATGGCAATAATACTGAATCCAAATTACAAATATGTAGGTAGGCTTTAAAGCAAACCAGATTTCATCAGCAAGCTATAATCAGTGCGGAAACCAGTAGAACACTTATAGTGCGCAGAAATCTCCATAAACGTAGTGGAATTATTGACATCCAGATAAATGTTTCCTTTGGCAAATTACCTCGACTCCACGCACGATTGAGTAAGTCATTAGGTAATATTACATTGTACGATGCAATTACAAACAATCAAGGATTATGATTTTTAATCTATCTATCAAATGGTTAAGGGAAAACGCGTTAACCCACGGGACGATTTCAGTGATCCATTCAGATTTCAGTGATCATATTACAATTGATTCAGTTTGTTAATCGAGGGGTGCTGATTTCTTGTTTCGGCTTGTTTGAAATCCAATTTTATTTTATATACTTCACATGCCAAATAAGTACCTAATACTATAGAGGAATAAAAGTGCCGCGGTGTGCAAGCAAGCATTGATTAAATTACAATGTGTTAAGTACCTAGATCTACTATTACTGTCTTCAAGCGCCATTCGCTATCAACATGAAGTCTGGGTCATAGATACTCATATTACTCATAACTTCGTCATGTAAATAGTAATCAGAGCAAATCGTCGCTAAGTCTTGAACTATGCCTACTATTGCGCCAAGCGAGACTGACGGATCCGCATCAGCGATCGATGCATATAGATGTTATTTGCACAAATTATTACAAGACGTTGCAATGAAAAACTTGAGCGTGGACAATGAAGGTGGACGAATTTTGTACTGGAGGCAGTGTAAACAAACGCTCAACACATTAGATATACAACGTTTTCACTGGCGAAGGCTGTATGAAAATGAGGAAGCCTGATGCAAGCGATTGTTTGTGCGGTGGCGAACCGCGCGCGAAACAGTCCACATCCGCCAGACGGCAGGACATGAAGGTCTAAGGCGATCGCCTATAAATGGTCTACGTTGCTCCCGGCGAATCAGTACGTTTTTGACAGCAAGTGGTCGATGCGGCTCCGACATAATGAAGTTCAGTCTAGCGGTTGGTGTCTTTGGAACTATTAAATTGTCTCGAACGCGAGATGAGCATGCGCGACAGACCTACAGACGGACCCTGATAGTGTAACCAATCTTGCAATGCTGCAGTGTGGTTCGGCAACAAGCCTTCTATTTTCTTGATAGTTTCCCAATGAATCCATAAAGCAGAAAGTCAAAAAGTGAATAACTAGACGAATTTCAATGTGGGTCAAAATTCCTATAGGGGTGTTGCGCAACATAATAACTGGTGTCAATTGACCCGCAGGTATCGTGCCTCCTGGCGCTGACGGCTTCCATCAAGGCTGACGGAGATTTGGGCGGTCTCATCTACGCTCCAGGACACGCCTCATTGAATTACTACGTATGTTTGACAATATAGCTTGATAGGTTGTTTACTAATCCTTATCTATTCCTTGAACAGTACCAGTTAATAATTTATTGTTGTTTCCAGAGCTACCCTAGTTATGCGTTCGAATACGCAGTAAAAGATCCTCACACAGGCGACAACAAGTCGCAATGGGAGAAACGAGAGGGAGACACAGTTAAAGGTAATATACGCTGAAATATGGAATTGTAATTTGATGGAGCAGTCTAATAATATTAGGATATTTCCAGGTGCCTATTCGTTAGTGGAGCCAGACGGCAGCGTGCGGATAGTAGAGTATTGGGCGGATGACAAGTCAGGATTCAACGCGGTGGTCAAAAAAATTGGAGCCAACGTACACCCGACGACTCCCTACGTCTACAAAGCACCCATTCCAGTTCTGAGTCACGGGCCTACCCTCCCCATCTCAGTGGGGAAAATCGCCAACCTCGAGGGCCTAGCCAGCGCACCACTGCTTAGCGGGCCTGTATTGGGTGGAGCTTTGTCCAGCGCATCGCTTTATAAATCTGAACCCATAGTCAAAACAGTGGTTTCGGAGCCACTTCTGCCCCCCATACTCCCAGCTCCCATTAAACCTATCATAGAACCGGTTTACAAGCAACCTATCCTACCAGCTCCAATAGTGAGCCAGCCTTACGTGCCTGCTCCAATAGTAAAGACGTATTACGAGCCCGCTCCGGTGCCAATCAACCCCGCCCCCTATCCCTTATTAAAGAGTTACGACCTCGGATTAAAGGGATATGACCTGGGACTGAAAGGATTAGACCTTGGACCTAAAGGATACGACCTCGGCCTAAAAGGATTAGACCTTGGATCGAAGGCATACGACCTCGGCCTGAAGGGATACGACCTCGGACTAAAAGGATATGAACTAGGAGCGAAAGGATACGGCCTAGGCTTAAAAGGTTACGACCTTGGGTTGAAGGGTATAGGCGGTTATGAAGAAGGCCTTTATAAGGAGCCAGTGGTACCTTACGAAAGTCACGAAAACTTGGGCTACGGAGCGGTGGATAAACTTTCTTTGGGTGATCCATACTACGGTCTTGGATACAAGCACTAAGGCTCACAAATGTAATCCCCAACTATAATACACAAAATACACATCGGACATGCCGCTAGCCATCCTAAAATCCAACTCTTACGATTAGGAACTGAACTGAAGTTGTCTGTAGCTGAAGAATTTAATAATTTAAGTATATTTAAAATGTATTTAATATCTAAGCCTTGTAGAGCTATGTTGGAGCACAAATAAAGCATTGGCCACTGTGTGGTAGTAATAAATATTAAAATTAGTAGTGTTCGATATATTTTATACTTCCCCTCTCAGATTCATCATTGCTCATTGCAAAGAAAAAAGAAAGCGATTTCTGATTCTTTTTATCGCTATCTTGCATATATAGTTTCAAATAATTGACTTCTGATTACATAAAAACCATCAATAATTCACAATCGAATAAATAAGAAATTATAATAGTAATTAATGTATGCATATATTAGAAATTAGCGGACGTGACCTTTTAATTTACGCATAAATAGCATTTCTGTCTACCAAATATAGGTATTCAATAGCATTGATACCGAATGAAAAAGTGTAAGCCAGTAATGAATACATAATTGTAAATTAATAGGTGTGAATAATTTAAATTCCAAATAGTAACTTGGAGTCTAGATTCCGGTGTATGGCAATATGATCAGCACCTATGACATGGGGCCCCAACCATAACTGGAGAAGCGGTGTACTACACACTCCTGCTTACCCCTTCGGGGAAACACAAGAGTGATGTTATGTATGTTATTAATAATTTACTTATGTTTTTAATGTGTCCTAACTCACCTTTCAATTCAATCTTCTGACCTGACCTGACCTAGCAATGAGTTCCGAGTCCTACCAATCAAGTTTCAGTAGAACGACCTGTTGAACAACATTTTTTATTTATCTGTTGCAGAAATCTTTCACGATCGTACACGAACAATTAAATTATTTACAAACCGTCAATTGCATATAACTGAATTCATTTCCCGATTGCACGCACGTGTTTCATACAGAGCAAAAAATCGTCTAGCAGTAGGCCGCGCCGCCGCGCGCCGCCCGCATTCTTCCGTTGCCTCACACGTTGGATTAAATTAGAGGTCGTATATTTTAAACGATTTCAGCTTATAAACAAACGTTGTGCGACTAGTTTTTCTAATACACCGGCGGTGGTAAAAGATATACAATATAAAAGCTGGAGTAGGTATGTAATCAATCACACGTTTCAACGGCGTGGTGAACACAATACCCAAGCAGTATGAATCGTCTTGTAACGGTAATGGTACAGTGCTATTGGATTGCTTTGCGATGAGAATTGAATTGACATTAATATACCAGCTATATGACATTATAGCAACTTATTCAAAACACGTGCTATTGAAAATTAAATTTAGTTACTAGCAAAGCGACTTAACTAATCTCATATTTTCATAGATAGCCAAATCTAATAAGTTATGTCATAAATGTTATATTAAATGTTCGAAAATTCAATTTCAGACGTTGTTTCTTGTGACGGTAGCCATATCAACGACATCCGCAAGAATTTTACGACACGCCGATACAAATGTAAGCAGTTTTAATTCACGATAATTCAATTAATACACCAATGTATATGAAACAGCGTGACGTGTGACGTGTGACATTTCCACTATGGTACCTATCATGCATGCTATTCATATTTAATCTTTAAAGTATCGCGATAGTATTATTAACATTTATTTAATTCTTTCAGGCCTATCCCCGTTACGCCTTCAAATACGCGGTGCACGACCCGGTGACCCAAGATCACAAGGAGCACTGGGAGTCAAGGAACGGCGACCTTGTCAAGGGCGCGTACGCCCTACTCGAACCGGACGGGAAACTGCGCGTAGTCGACTACTGGGCCGACGATGCTAATGGATTCAACGCTGACGTCAAGCGATACGTCAAAAAGGAGAAACTTCCGGAACCCAGCCCTGTCGTAGAGTCCGAAGCCGCCCCGGAGGAACCAGTGCAGCCCGCGGCAGACGAGAAAGCGGAGGAACCTCAGCCAGAGGAGAAAACCGAACCAGCGACGTCACCCGCCCCTTCTACAGACATTTCTAATGACGTCATGTCTGACGAACCGTTAAAGCCGATACCAGTAATCCCCGTTATTTCTAAGGAGCTATCACAATCGATGAGCCTATTGCCGATCCCAGAGAACTACGGCTTCAAATCTGGAGAGAATGCACCACTAGGCAAACTATACACGAGTGTTGTAGGCTCTAACAGCTTGCGCTGGGACCCTAAGACTGGCTCCTACGGGGGCTGGGTGCCTCTGCTGCCCCATGAGCCCTACGCGACCATCTTCAGCAAGAAATACGTCGATGGAAAGTTACATGAGTGGGCTTACGGACCGATAACACTCAAAGGCAGAACTCTCGTCTTCAAAGTGAAACATTAGTTTACGAGAGTCTTAAGCTACCTAAGCGTGGATGGTGTATCCTAGTTTTCTACGTGTAAATAGTGCTGTGAAATGTACCTGGAGGATGTCTGAGTTTTATTAAAAAGTTTGTTGCTATTTTGTGAAAAATAGCAATAAAAATTAAATAAAATTCAGGAAAATCTTCAATCAAGCTTTAATAAAATAAGAAATTTAATGTAAACGATAACATGTAACAGCTTTTCATTTATAATTCCTTCTGCCTCATTCATTAGTTATTATAACTTTTACTCAAGGTGCTTAGTAACGCTTGACTCATCATACCGGTATAAACTGAGACGGTTATTTTCTATGTATAAAAACATCTCAGTGACGAGCTGTAGAGCATCAGTCCCACACATCCGCTGCTGCTCAACACATTTGTGACAAACGTTACAAATGCCATATACTCGTAATAGTGGGAATTGCTCACTAGCAGGCCTATATTAGTATAGTATAGGACAAGTAGTCCTGTACATAATTTCAAAGTCATTGTCTATAGCTGGTCAAAGATGCATTGTTACCCTATAAGACAAATGTCTTCAGTACACGTCGTGTGGCAACCACAACTTTTCAACCGTAACACCGTAGCGGATCATACTGGTTGGAGTTGACCGGTTCATCAACCTAGATATTGAAACTGAAACAGATCTTTGCATTGACTTGTCAAGTTGCTACTCATATAATGTTCAGTATTCACAAATGGCACATTTCAGTGACATTAGAATATGTAAGAATACGTAACGTCATCATCATCATCACTACAACCCTTTCTTTGTCCCACTGTTGGGCACGGGTCTCCTGTCAGAATGGGAGGGATTAGGCCTTAGTCCATCACGCTGACCAAATGCGGATTGGCAGACTTCACATGCCTTCGAGAACATTATGATGAACTCTCAGGCAAGCAGGTTTCCTAACGATGTGCCCTTCACCTTTATAGCAAGTGACATTTAATCTCTTAAATCGCACATAACTTAGAAAAGTCATTGGTGCGTGCCGCTTGGGTTTGAACCCGGAGCGCTCGAGTAAGAGGCGAGTTCGATAGCCACTGGGCTGTCAATATGTAACGTACTGAAGCGAAATAAAGTCAAGGGTACATCACTTTTAGTGTGTCACTTCCAGAGCATAAAACACATTTAAGTTTTTTACACGTCCGTCATAAAATTTATCATCAATATTAATTTTTAAATGAAAAGTTATTGTTTTAATTTTAGTTTATTGATTTTTTTAGTTAAAACTGTTATTTGGAATATCCATGGAGTAATGTAATTTTAAAATTGATTTTGGACTTAATATGTACTCCGCCTAAACGCCCACATGAATAAACATGGCCAATACAGTTGAAGGCAATCGTGAGCCTTTATAAATATAAAGACTAGAAGAGAAAATGCTAAAAGAACTAGAGTCCTCAGTACGATTTCGACAAAAACTACAACATCTAGCTGGAATCGAACCTGTGAATTTTGTTAAACGCCCTGTTAAATGCCCTGCTATATTTTCCTCATAAGGATTTTATTCTGAAAGTAATACCACTAATTAAACATAAGGAACAGTATTTTTTATATTATTTTATTTTTCACATATGAAGTTTTTAACTAATTACCTAGTACCACCACCCTACGCAAAGACACTACCGATAGTCGATCGAATTCTGTCGAACTTCGTTCTTAGGAATATTACCGGGATAAATAGCACCCATATAATCATATATTTTTAATCATTCAAAAAGCGTTAACATTTCATGCAAATAAAAGCAATTCTATTGAAATTTAAGAAATACTCAATTCAACAAACAAACTTCAATCCCGTATCCCTCATTATTTTCCTGAAACGCCTACAAAGTTAACCCTTAATAATATAGGTAAGGTCAAAATATTATGTCAAAGGTTTGCATTTTAGGTAAATAAATAATTACTTGACTTCACATTGGAACATCCCTCCCATTACCCATTATTTAACTTTTTGTGGATTGAATGCAAAAACGCTGAATTTATATTGGAGATCACACATTGATATATCATTCATCTTAAGTCCAGTACAAAAACACCCATGGTTTACCCAGGTTTGCTTACACTTGAAAAATTAAAATTATCTAGTTTTTTTTTCCTTTTTCTTACCAAATACAGAAAAATGGAGAAATACGCATTCTATTAATTTCAACAGCAAACCTTTGATCCAAATTTAAAATTTATGAGACAATGTTTGAGAAAAATTCCAAACAAACTTTCACCCTGAATTCCAATATTCCGTTTCCTCTTTACTTTTTAACAAGTTTCATTAAAATCTGTTAGGTAGTTTTTGACCATCCCCTGATAGATTTTTTTAAGATTTATTCAATGTACAGACATGTTAGAGTTTTATTACAATATGTATAGATTGTCCTGTTAATTTAAAATGTAATTATTATTTTGATAAGTCAACAATTTAGCTAAATACAAATGAAAATAGTCCTTAGCATACAAGAAATAATGAGACTGTTACGGCAGCACTCGATATAGAACGACTGGTTCCCTGGTACTACGTCGAAACAACTTTAGCTACAAAATAAATAAAAACAGTAGCCTTATGACTGTATTGAAATTAATCAGCCTAAGGCATTTGGGCTTTAGAATAAAATAATTGTAAAAGATATTTTGTGACAAAGAAGAAGAAGTGAAGTGATTTGTTGATATAACACAATTTGTATTTGAATATACAAGCAAACCAAACAAGTTCTATAAGCCAAACGGGAACGGCGAATTGTGTTAGAAAAAAACCGTCGACTCAAACCATCCGTGGAAATGGGACGCTTGACAAAACCGGGTCTAGCCGGGTCGAATAATTAGTGTAGTATAAATAATCTGTTACCTGTTACCAAGACACAGTGCACTTCGTTGCCTCACTGGAATACCTTGTCGGCAAAATGAACTCATTGGCGGTACATTTCAGTTCCAGATATTTTTTTAGGATATCAATAGATGAATCTTAATACTCTCACTAATCTATCCTTATAAATGACATTATACTGGTGTGATAGAATGGTGTCGAGAGTTAATTCTATTTTTTTTAATTCCAGGTGGCATGCCTCTTTGCTTTCGTGACAGTGGCGACAGCGAATCCACCGGCTGTCGGGCTATACCACACCTTAGAGAGTATAGTAAGTTTATTTTCAAACTTTGTTATATTTTTCTTATCTCACGACGTCAATAAACAGATGCACATAAAATTATGTGCTTGTCAAAATAAGAAACATTTATGACTTGATAATGTGTGTTGCTTTGGTTTTGAATTGTTTGATTTCAGCTTCAATTAAAATTTAGGAATGTAGATATTCAAAGTACAGATTTGTCAGATTTGATGTTTTAAACGGATCAACCAAATTCTTAAATTGAGTTGCTTCACAACTACTATAATTTGAGTGATTAAAACATTTTACGTTTAACTTTAATATAAGGAGAAAGATTTTGACGGGCCCGTTGACGCAATCGGTAGTGACCCTACCTGTCGTAGGTAGGTCGTGGGTTCGTGGGTTCGAATCCCACTCAGGACAAATATTCGTGTGACACTTGTTTGTTCTATGTCTGGATGTCAATATTATCTATTTAAGAATGTATTTAAAAAAAATCTATATGTATATCAGTCTCAGGCACCCATAGTACAGGTTCGCGCCTAATTTGGGGCCAGATGGCCGTGTGTGAAGGTCCATGGTATTTATTTATTATTATTTAATTTTATTAATTACATTACTTAATTGTACAGCCGAACCCTAACTACGAGTTCAACTACGCCGTAAACGACCCGGTGACCGGCGACAATAAGGCCCAATGGGAGACGCGGGACGGCGATGTGGTGAAGGGCGCGTACTCGCTCGTCGAGCCCGATGGGAACGTGCGCCACGTCGAGTACTCCGCTGACGCACTCAGCGGCTTCAACGCTGTCGTCAAGCGCACCGGCCCCAACGTGCACTCCGTTGGACTGGTCGCTCCCGTCGAAATAGCCGAAGTAGCACCGGCCATACACGCCGTAGAACCCGTTGTACACGCCCCCATCGTACACGAACCCATTATACACGCCCCCATCGTACACCAACCCATTATCCACGCGCAGCTCGAACCTATCATCCCAATCGTCGAGCACGCACCTATTGTACACTTCCCCGCAGTAGAATACCATTCTTTTCCCCTGTTTCTACCCCCGCCCGCTCCGTGGGTGTCCGTGTCGGGAACTAGCTATGGAAAGAAGGGCGATATCGTCCGCAAATGGTCCGCCGGCCCTATCTCGTTGGCGAACGGCCAGAAAGTCACCATTCGAACGAAACACCATTGAGGTGTCAACTGTGCCACATTATAGCCATAGCCATATTGTAATATAGCTTCTCCGTGTTTAGGTAATCTTTAAGTAATTCCTCACGGTGCTAGTGTATTCTTGCATGCGATATACGTGCAAAAGTACACATAGATCATAAGAAGTTAAGCTGTATTTGGTATGTATCCAGAGGTATGAAGTGTACCTGAGTCAGAAGTGTTTGATGACTGAAAATAAAGTATTTTTATATACGATTGTTTTTATTCATATACACACTAATATTATAAATTGAAAGTTTGTGAGTGTGTGTTCGTATGTTTGTTACTTCTTCACGTTCATACGGCTGGACCAATTTTGATATAATTTGGTATGGACGTAGCTGACATCCTGGATTAACATATAGAATACTTTTATCCTGATACGGTGTTCCCTTGGGATAAAAAATTCAATTTCAATATTTTTTCACTATAATTATAAATTTCACGCGGGCGAATCCGGGGGCAGCAGCTTGTATTAATATCTAATTAAATATGTCTAATGCAAGTCATTCCTTGTTCAGCTGTTAGCAAGACGTGGTACGGTATGGATTATTTTATTATGAAATAAAAATCTATATATATAAAAGGAGAAGGTGACTGACTGACTGACTGACTGACTGATATATCAACGCAGGGCCTAAACTATAAGTGCTAGAAACTTGAAATTTTGCACAGGGGTTCCTTTTATAACGTAGGGGA
>DWTT01000777.1:0-13792 GCA_018250895.1 Carterocephalus mandan
GTTTGTAGTTACCTAGACTTTCGTTAAGCGTGTGTAATCACCTCATAGCGAAATAAATTATTTGAATTTGAATTATTCTTGCCACTCGTAGTTCCGCACCGCAGTTGGTCAGGCAGGGATATGTTGCGCAGCGCCCCAGACGGCCCTGCATGATGCCAATCGTGGCATCATGCAGGGCCGATTTTAGGAATAACAAATATTTAATTTTTTAAAATGGAAATTGATTTTGGCCCTACTGGCCATTAAATTTTTTCTTTTACTCATTGGAGACAAATCCAATGCTATTTTTCTGTAACAACGTTGTCACTATCATACACTGAGAAATCTAGGAAAGGTCATATGACATCACCACTGAACTAGTAGGTACGCTGTGTCGATATGCAGGATGTGTGTAGGGCGCTTTTAAGCGCGAACCACATACTTACTTGACTCATGACTCCTTACTCCAGTCCCGTTCATTTATCACATTCGGAAAGTAACGCACCACACCTGTGAATGATCAAAGGGGGAGGTTCTGTTGGGCATTTAGACCCATAAGCTAAGCAAAACGTAATATGCAGGCACCCCATTCGTCAGCTCAGATTTGTCATAAAGAAATGCAATTTCAATATTAAAAGCAGCCTTTATGTATATCCCAATCCGGCCGGAGCATCGCACATGCGGCGGCGGCTCGCAATAAACGTTCTCAATCACAATCACACAACATAATGCCAAATTTGGTGTAAATTTTCCAATTATCATGGAAATATTAAAATCAACTTTATCGTTACCTACCCAGGTACTGTGTTAATTTATTCCAGATAATTTGTATTACGACGATTTAATAACATTGGGAGCAAAGCAAACAACAGTTAATAAAACTATTCATATATAATTTAATTAACATTAGTATCACATTTTGATGAATATCTCCCGTCCATAGCCATACATCATCGCTTGTATTCGAGTGACAGCGCTTTGTGTTTAGTCTTAACATGGGCATCGGTGTGTGTTTTCTGGTAAGCTTTGTACGTGCAGTCGAGGAAGGGACAGCGGAACATGGGTTCCTTGCCGCACTCGTAAGTCACGTGCCGTCTGTAAGTGCTTTTGTGTCTGTATTTCCGTTTACACTTTTCACACTCATAACTCGTTTCGTAATGTGACCAGAAGTTTTTAGTCTTCATTGGCATGATGGGCAACATAGTGTGCATCATAGTCTTAAAGAAATCCACTTCACCTGTAACAATAAAACACTCCAATAATATAAAGGCACTGTATGGGATGCTTAAACTAATATATACATACCTATATATCTACGTCTCTTATTTGCCGTCAACCTTAAATATCTAACGTGCTTTGTAAAGTATATAACTTATTACGAAATGGAATTTGGTACGGAGCATTAGATAAATCAGACATTAATAAGTTGAGAACGTTTATTCACATATATATCCCAATAAAAAAAACCAAACACACTCCACTTCATTTAAATAATAGTAAATTATCTATGTAAAATGCCGAGTGCCATACTGAGCTGTAATTAAAATTTTAATTTGGTCGAATTTATCAAAAAGCCTAGTGTTTTTTTTTTCTTCGTTAAATTGTAATGTACCAATATATTATGTATGTGCTACTTTCACTGTTTTTGTATACAAACTACCTATACTAGATACTTTTAGTTAGTTACTTGGCGTTAACTTATTAAATTCAAATTATAATAGAATTGTTTGTGCCCAGCTTGTGCGTTTATTATAATGTAGCAACGAAAAATCATCTTACAACATACCTACTCTATATTTGGCACTCTTTTTGGCTCTGATAAGGACTAGATATAACTACAAATAGTATATGCAAAGCATGTATGACCTGTTTAGTTTTACATTTAGATTCATACATAAGTATTTACGAATCGTCTAGATTAATTTCATTGCGAGTACAATATGTTAGAACAATATTGTGAATGGCATTATGACTTTTAAATTACTTTTTGGTGGGTATCATAAGTTTTAGTACTTAATTAAAACAAAACTTTCCTTAAAATAACACTCAAAATAACACAATAGAATTATCTAGACCACTGTTCAAAACAAACGTGTAACCTACAAACTATTTTATACAAAACTTAATCAACACTGTTATAATTAATATATTCTTAAACAATATTATTATTTTGTTTTAGAGGCACTTAATTTTATTACATCTAGAATCGACTGGAAGATTCTTTGGTTGATATATTGCTTCTTGATTATTCATTTGAACTTTTAAGGTAACTTAAATAACAGTAACAAATGCAAAATAATATTATACAATTTAACAAAAATACTGAATCTATAATACAAAATTTTGTTGTAAACAAATGGTATAGTAATTAGGTACGATAAACTTCTTTGGTAACAAGGAACACACACTAAATAAACATTTATAACAAGAACAAGAAAAATTAACAAACTATTTAAAATGTTTTAAATATAAATGAAAACACTTGTCTTACGTATATTATTATCGTATTAGTTTGCAGAGTTTACTATCTTATTCTTCATCTTTACTATCTTAAAAAGATAAAAATGTCTTAAGGCTCATATTAGCTACAGTTGCCGTCCAAAAGTATTGTATAATTTTTTAGCGAAAATGCGTTTCAAATGACACTAAAAATCCATTAAAATCAAAACAGTATTGCTTTGAATTTTAAATACGCAATAGAAAAATAGAGTATCTCATTATAAAATTAAAGATTTTCATTACTTAATCCCAAAGTTAGAAGCACCATTCTGCGAATTAAATTTTTGACTGATATGACTGAAAATACAAATCTTGAATGTCATCCCACCTAATCCCATCGAAGGAGTCACGAGGACATGAATGAAAGCGGTTCTTCAAATGCTATTCTGAATAACGAATATTCAACCCAACGCATTGGTACTTATTTTGTGGTACAGTAAAATTCTGAACGTTCCATATAAACAAAGAATCGATCACATTAAAGGTACTGGTAGAAATAACCCTCAAGCGATGACATGCTTCGAGCCTTTCGCCGATGTCGTCACGTGGCTTGCGGTCCCTCCTCTAGTTTACTGCTGAATGGCGTCTTCGGGGACGCTGCAACACAAACATTTATCCAAGTCAGACATGTCTATATGGGGTCAAATTAAACTTTAAATATTGAAACTTATATTTATACTGCGGGGAAATAGTTTGGTATATAAGGAAGTATTTTGGTGTCTAGTGTGATATTTATCTTTAATTATGTTCATATTACGACAAGAAAACTAAAGTATACCTAGTAACTATTTCTCCGCAGATTCCCTTGCGTCAAATACATGCATGCAGGTGTAAAGCAACGGAAATTTGAAAGTGCCACCTGGACATCTACAATGTGTAATTTGTCTTTAAATGATTGAACAATAAACTACTGGGGTTTCATAGATGGTTAAGATTTTTTTAAAGAGTAGACAGAATGCAGGAATCCCCTAGTTAGCGTTAGTATCCCCGATAAGCCGTCGCCCAGTTAGCCGGCCGGTTAGTATTACTGAACGTGTACTGACATTGGACACCTCTACGAGCGGCGGTCATTCCGACACGAAATCCACCTTCTCCGGCAAGTCTTTGTGCAGATGGCGCTCGTGCAGCAGCAAATTGTGCTTCTGGTAGGCGCGGTACACACAGTAGGGGCACTTGAAACTGGGCTGTTTCCGGCACTCGTACTTAATGTGCCGCTGCAGCGAGCCCTTGTGCTTGTACTTGTTCCCGCAGTCCACGCATTCGTACAGCGTCCAGCCCGCCTTGCCGCCGCCCAGCGCGCCCGCCCCGTACCCCAATATATAAGGCGTGTACAACTGTGCAACTGAAATCGAAACGCAAACCATATCAATACGTGCCCGCGCCGCAAGCCAAGCCCCTACGTAGCAACCAGTGCTGCCGCAAGCGTACGAGAATGCACCATGTCTCCCATTAATTTGCTCTTCTATCTACCAAATATTGCTAGCACTATCCTTCACTATGAGATAACATGCTCCGCGTAGATTCATTTGTATTTTTGATTTACTAAGATTAAGATACTAGTTAAAATGTTAATACCATTACAATATGATTAGGACAAAACTCGGCATGCAGTGTTAATTGGGTACCCATTTACGTAACTACCGTTCGTAAGGAACTATTGCAAACAATTTTCTAGATTCCCGCCACACCACATATCAATAAAATACAATATTTTTCTGAAGAATGTAGTAAAAACAAGTTCATATCAAGAATAGCAACTTTATTAAAATACAAAAAGGTTATAAAAATACAATCAAATGCATTTAATCACTGTAACTTCTTATTGTCAGATACACTGTAGAAATATTCAAGGCATTAGCCTACTTACGATCACTTGGCATAACTTTATTAGTTACTGATTTTCACATTACAATCATTCGCCGCGACTTATACAGCATCGATTTCATTAACATTACTTAGGATGATTCTGCATCGGTTAACAATTTCAAGACATAAAACTACACATGATGGTAGGTAATAAAACATGAATGAGTATCGGCTTGTTTCGGAAGCCACTTGAGATAAGTATCACAGCTCTATTGTACCCGGTGTATCAAACTATGTTATTTAATCTAGAGAGTTGTGCTCCAACCAAATATTTTCATTGTCACAACCTATATGTTTTGCAATAACAAGTGACAAATCATGCGCGATTTCATAAAAAAACTCGTGTCAATATTATAAATCCTAATGACTAAGTTTCGAAGGCACTTTGTGTATCGTAGAGACGCGACTCGTGGCCCACGCGGCACCACGGGCTGATTGTACGATGGTAACTGCTGCGGACAGTAGCCCTGCTTAGCGCTGCGTCGCCAAAATCAATCAATAGCTTCAATATATCTGTCATATTCCTACAATTTTCCATTTGGCACGCATTGAATGATTTTGCTCAACGCGCTACCATCCCTGTCTTAATATAATCATAATTTCTAAATGGTAATGTGTATAAAATACTTACAGACTACGTGGAAGATTTACATTTGAACTTTTCTAAATAAGATCATGATTTGTGCACGGCATCGCCTTTGATGGCATCACACTAGTGGATTCCACGATTCTACTAAGGCACTAGTCGCAACTGGTCTGAACTATAATCTAACAATAAAAATTGGCCCCAAATGTAACATCGAATAACGCGTTCATAAACATTTATCTCGAGGAACTTAATTAATACGACCTACTAGACAGTTTTCCTTCATCGCCCGAAACGAAATCTGTAGTCTTAATTTTAATATAAAATAAATGCATTACAAGTTAAAGAGATCTAAAAATAATAGAAGTAAAAAAAATTAACTTACATGAGTATTACAAAAAATAATGGAACATGCATTATGGCAAAGAACTAGAGTTTGCTTGTTAAGCGACGAATAGCTTCACGTAACTTAAATTACTCGTAAATCGTAATGTACAAACGGAACTGCGGAACCGTTGCTCCGACACTCGCCTTAACTGGCGGGAAGCGTACCATTATTGTTCCATAAAAAATAGGCATTTTACGATAACTCCATAGATTAGTAACTGCAACTGGTAACAACAGTAGTAAACTTAACCCCTCGCCTCCGCAACTACCCTCAAAACTGCGCGCGGATCTTTAAAAATATCAGGAATGATAATTTACACAATAAAAATGCTGTACATAAAAATATATCAAAAGAGTAAAAAGCGTAACTATACAAATCACTTCTCTTAACATACTGGATAAATGCAAGCTGCTGACACCGCCGCGGCCGACTGCAGCAAGTGTCAATACTATGAGTAATTCGTCAGATTTAATCGTTTACTGGGCCCATTCAGTATCGGCCGGCCCACTATCACAAGGCATTCATCACATTTATCACATTCTGAAGGTATTGTTCGATTTCGATTTTAATATTAAGTCCTACATAAAAATCACTCGACGCTAACATCGAATTATAGGTTTGCGTTGTCTAAACTTAAGGCAAGGAATGACCACGATTTAGCTCAATAGCCCTCACTAAAATAAACTTGCCGTCAAAATTCAATTTTTTTAATATATCCGATATAGGGTTTATTAAAATTTGAACCAAAAAACTATTCGATCGCTAATGTTCTATATAATCTAAGGAAACCCTGAAAAATGATATCTTTCGCCGCCAAGTCAACTTTCTATGAGCATGCGCAACCCTGGCCGCGTTTGTATAATACCGATCGGCACGCAAAGTTGCGGTCGCGTGAGTGAATGAAATGAAGGAGAGTGAGAGAGAGAGAGAGAGTAAATCGCAGTAACTCCCGGCGCGGGCGCCTAGGTAATCCTAGGTGCAGGCGTCGACGTTGTCCTGCTTGATGTACTGGTCGGGCTTGATGTGCACCTCGCGGTGCATGCGCTCCATGTGGCGCGCGATGTGCATCTTCTGCTTGGCGCGGTACACGCAGTATGGGCACTGGAACTGCGGCTCCTTCCCGCACTCCCACTTCTGGTGGTTGCGCAGCGACGACTTGAGCTTGTACACGCGGCCGCAGTCCGGGCACGTGAAGGCGGGCTCGCCGGGCGCGGGCGCGTGCGCGTGCGCGCGCAGCCCCGCCACCAGCGGCAGCGCCAGCCGCGCCGACCACTGCTCCCACGACAGCCCGCCCACCCGCGCCAGCGCCGCCTCCTCGCCCGCGCCCGCCACCGCTCCCGCTCCCGCGCCGGCGCACCCTGAAACCCCACCACACATCAGCCTGTCGCCTCGCGCGCCTCTCCCGGTTAACGACTCAAGCATACATACATGTTATATACGACATACTATACACTTACATAACATATATACATACACGTACATGGAAGGTAATATCTACTGTGAGTGTCCACCGAGTGCTGTGATGAAAGCGTTGCAAAGGAAAATTAAATAAAAAAGAACAAAAAACAGGGGGGAAAACGTTTTATTGTTGAAATGGTACCGTACGTCGTTCGGACTCAACGGCGGTCACCGGCCGTCCGGTGCGTCACTGTCACTTGAGGCAGGCCTCTCGAGACCGGTGAGCGCCGACGACGCACGACGCGCGACGGCGCAAGGTAGCTACCAAGAAAGTTCATGGTGTTACTATGATTTATATGGTTTTAGTCACTGCTTTTGAATATTCGGTAAAACTTTGTTAAATGAAAATGCAGTCTCCCGACCCATGGGCTTTTCTTGTCTACCTGAAATTATTAATTATATTAGTATGAACGAAAAGAAGAAAACACGTCAATGCGTCGAAAAGGAAAGCAGTGATACAAAACATGCGTTCATGCGCTTAAGGTACTGAAACTGAACGTATCACTCACCTATGTTCATGTTCGGTGCAATCGCGACCAATTACTTTTCCATTGTGACACTAGCATATAGTGTACAGTGTAAAATAACTGAATTCTCAGAATCAAATTTCCAAGACGGATAGATTAATATTGGTATAATCTTCATACAAATTTACGCGTCAAATACAACAGAAAAAAAAACAAACAGGTGATACACTATATTTCATATTTTATTAAACTTTGTTACCAAGTAAACCCCAATATATTCATATAAAAATCACACTAATATTGATTAACTACTCTTCCAATAACATTAACAAACAATGTAAACTTTGTAACATCCAAAATTTTAGTCTAATTATACATTAGTACCGTGGACCTTCAATAAACATGACAGGGGGACGTCGCCCTTCGAAACAATTTCTCTAAGCTTAGCGATGACTCGAATGGTTCAATAACAATAACATGAGTTAAATTCATACCATCACGTTTATAACTAATACTGACTTTGGTCAAATAGCTTTGTTATCCTAGTTTAACAAAAAATATCAACAGTCAATATGCTAAACGATTTGAATACACTATTGCAAATAAAATATCTGTTTAATATCAGCAACTCATTTTAAACTTTTGAACACATTTTTTTTCCAATACACCACAATTATAAACCAAGTAACATAATAAATAGATATGTAATATTAACTACAGGTAACATTGTAGGCACATTATAGATGAGCTTTTCAATACCTAAGCCGGAGCCCTGCTCGGGCCCTTCGGCTGCGGACCAAAGTCCACTTAAATTATCCTAATAAATAACTTTAAAAATAATGTGACTTTGGGTTTTCTATAACAGAACGGGAAGACAAGAGTGTGGTCCCAAATACAACAACTCCTAACGGGAAAAAACTATTCAAAATATATATATAGTACCTTAAATATAAAACACAAATATCATCTAAATATTTCTTAATATCATTGCACTAAGAGTTTATCAATTTGGAATTATTCCATTCAAGGAATGTCAAGGAAACTACAACTAAAAGAATTCGAGATGGTCTTCTGAAGAGCGCGAGGTGCGCAGTTCGCCAATGGTATGTTTCAGAAACAGTAACTGAACAAAAATACTTAGGGTCAGTCTTAACTACATTCATAAACTCTAAAACAAAAAAAAAAAACAACAAACTAACGCTGACGCCGTTAGGGAATGTGCACATTAAAACTATTACATTAGTATATATTAAAACGTCTTCAACAAAAAAAATATAACGTAAATTATATAAATAATATTATTGCAGTACCGATTTGGTTGGGTATCTACTTTGGTCTAACGATTCCTTGTCTAACTTTGGGTATGCGCGAAGCGTTTCGCCTCTAAATCTTTGAAGGGCACGGGGAGGGCACGCCGGCGCGCCCCCACCTACGCGGTGGTCTTCTTGTTCCGGCGCACCTTGCTGGTGGCGTACATGTACCACTCGGTGTTGTGGTGCTTGCGGATGTGCACGCCGAGGTTGCCGCGCTGCTTGGCGCGGTAGGAGCAGTAGGGGCACTGGTGCGCGGGCGCCTTGCCGCCGCACTCGACGTTCTCGTGCCTACGCAGCGTCGACTTCCAGCGGTAGCGCTTGCCGCAGTGCCGGCACTCGAACTGGCGGCTGGGGTCGTCCGAGCCGCTGTCGCGCTTGCCCCCGCGCTCGTCGCCCGCGCGCGGCCCGTACAGCGCCTCGCTCTCCTCCGGGAGCACTATGTCGTCGGTGTCGTCGTACTCGCCCTCAGAGTCCGGCTCCTCCTGCTTGCTCGCCACCGCCACCGTGTTGTTGTTCTGCAGGAAGGCCTGCTGCAGGAGGTGCGCCTTGAACGTGTCCGTCATCGCGGGCATCGCGGACATGGCGGGCATGGCGGGCAGCGCGGTCATCGCGGGCAGCGGCTTGGCCACGTTGGTGAGCTGGATGCAGGGCGGCACGAGCGCCGCCAGCGACTGCGACTGCGCGCGCTGCGCCGACAGCAGCGACAACAGAGCCGACGGTAGGTGGGTATCCTTGTGTAACTCTGAAATACAACACATTAACGGTATTGCAAATAAAAAAATTTAAGCGGATCTACGTACGGAGTCTCTTGTTAATACTACCAGAGGCTAAAATAAATTAAGGAACCAAAGAAATGCGTTATAATAATAATTAAAAAAATTATTTAAAAAAAAAATCTCTTGTTAGAAATCATAAAAGGCGAAGCTTCTAATTCATGCAAAACATGCACAATCCAAGTATTTGAACCGTCATTTGACTTATCTTCCCATAAAGAGCGGTACGGATGAATTCAAAATCAAAACTCCGGGTAGTCTTAAAACATTTAATAGGTCAAAAAATATCGAATATCATTCAATCATCAATATAAGTGTACAAGTCTCATATAAAATTAACGTAATTAGAATACCATCTAAAAGGAAGATCGAGTAGGAGATAAGGCACTAGTGGGTACGGTACGGTACGGTACGAGCGAGCGGCCCCGGGCGAACACCGGCGGTTCAGTCGGTGGCGCGGTAATGTTCGGGGTGCTTCTTCTCGATGTGCTTCTTGAGCTCGTTGCGGCGGTGCTTGCTGTACGCGCAGTGCGGGCACTTGTACTGCGGCTCGCGCCCGCACTCGAGCGTCACGTGGCGCACGAGGTTCTTGCGCGCGTTGTAGCAGCGCTGGCAGTTGGGACACTTGTACCCCTTCTCCGTCTTGTACTGCGCGCACGGCAGCGCGCTCGTCGTGCGCGGGAAGATGTTGTAGCGCACCTTGCCCTCGGGCGAGGACGACCGCTCGCGCCCCTTCGGCTCCGGCTTGGGCGAGCGCGGGGGCTCCGCCCCCCTCGCGTCCCGGGGCTGCGCGCCCGCCGCGCGGAGCGCCTCCTTCTCCCGCGCGGGCTGCGGCTTGCTCGGCGGGTTCGGCTCGCGCTTGTTCTCCTTCGCCTCCTCCAGCGGCGGCGTCACCGCGTTCTTTAGTATCGCGAGCGTGGTCGCCGCGGGCCTCTCGTCGCACACTCTTTTACTACTCCGCGTCACGATCCCCGGCCGCAGCGTCGGCGACTTGCCATCTGAAAGGAAAAATCCAAGTACAGTCCCACATGTCGCGCCGAAACCGGCCCGGTCGGGTGCTCGAGGCGACGCGTCACGTAAGCGGAACGAAATGATAAGTAAATAAAAACAAAATGTTAATCAACGTAAATATATTAGAAAATATAAAAGAAAAAAAAACAATGTTAGAAAACAATTAAGCTTCTCCATAAAAAAAAATGATTCAAAAAAGTAACAAACGTCAATCACTGACTGCATGATAATAAATCGACTTACAACGAGATAACTCTAACTAATCAAAAATACCTTGCATATGGCACAACGTTAAGATAT
Source organism: Carterocephalus mandan (assembly GCA_018250895.1). Classification (NCBI taxonomy): domain Eukaryota; kingdom Metazoa; phylum Arthropoda; class Insecta; order Lepidoptera; family Hesperiidae; genus Carterocephalus; species Carterocephalus mandan. The sequence continues at coordinate 10,641 of DWTT01000777.1, forward strand.
CGAACTCGTAGGTGCTCTACGACTGGCGTCTACACCTCGACAATTCATGTTTTACTGAGATCAAAGACTAAACATACGCAGTAACGTAAGTAAACTATGAAATAAATGTAACAAAATGGTATAAAAACAAAAAGAGAACGTGGCAAAGGAACCGCGCGCGCGCCTCAGTCGGCCCCCTCCCCCGCGGCGGCGCGGTGCTTGAGCGCGACGTGCGCCACGAGCGTCTTCTTCTGCGAGTACTTGTTCCCGCACGCGTCGCACGCGAACTGCGGGCCCGTCATGCACTCGTACTTCTCGTGGCGCAGCTTGTTGCGCCGGTACTTGTACCGCTTCTTCTGGCAGATCGAGCACACGTATCTACTGTCCTTCTGCTTTTTCAACCCCTTCAACCCCTTCGACCCCGTCTCGACATCTACTACTTCGCTCTTTATCCTTTTCCGTCCCCTCTTGGCTTTCGGCTTGTCGTGCCGCTTCCGGCCTCTCTTGGGCGGCGGGGCCTCCGGCTCGGCGCCCGCGGCGATCTTGAGCCACCCGCGTGTTATGGGATAGGGAGTTTTAGCGTAATTCAGGATGGAAGCAAATTTTAGTGGCTCTGGAAAGGCAAAACAATGAAAAGCGAGAGTGAAATATGTACAAAGCGTTGAGGTGTTAGTGGTGCAAGTCTGTGAAAGTGTGCTCGAAATTTAAATTAGAGTAGAGAACGAGAACAGTGAGAGAACAAGGTGTTATTGTTTTTTTTTTCCTTAACATTAAATTTGAAAGTTCATGTGGCAAAGGAAAATGCGTTCATGCCGGTGGTGCAAGGAGATCATGGGATAAATTACTGGGTGTACAATTTTTTCCCTAAAGCGTACGATTGTTGTCTTTGTTCATGTATGTTTATAGAGTTTAGTATTTATTAATGGTCATCGGTAAATATCACAAATTATACACGTTGATAAATGAAATGCGCATCCACTACTAAACTAGTAATCCGGTATCGGCGGCACGTCGCCAACGAACATGCACACTGGCTTTCGCTCCTAACGTAACTAATAATGAGTAAAACATGAATTGCTAGGAGAGACATTTGCAGTGAAATCACATGTGAATGCAAATAAAGACATAATAAATAATAAATAAATAAGCCACATAAACCAACAAACTACTACAATAAAAATAAATAAGTAAATCAATGTAGGTTTACCTGGTGCGGCGGCGGAGTCCAACACAGCTTGTACAACGTACATTTCATCAAATAACACAAGAGACCCGAGATTCCGGAGTTGGGCATGGGCAGCCTTAGCGGGACGGAGGCGGCGCGTGTACGGAAACGGATGGCCAGATGGTGCGCGTGCGCAAGTGTACTACCGATACTACCAATCTACCAAGTCTACTAAGTCTACTCGTACATAAATACTTAAATGTTACTTACCGAACATACATTGAAGTACCACTCCACGTGTTAATGTTATAGATATAATAATATATTAGCACTGGTCGCGCGGACCGCGTGGGAGTGGGACGGGACACTACTGCACTACTGAGGATGTAGGGGGGGGAGGCATGCGTGACTACGTGGCAGACCCCAGTACAACACAAAGCGAACACGAGAAACAGCAAGTAATGAACGAGTCGTACTCACCCCGTGTTACCTCGCCCAACGGGCTACATTCGACAAAACTGTACCTTTACACCTTTTACCTTTACCTGATGTTCTGAAATATTTTTTTTAAAACTTCATACATAAAATATTAAAATTGCAATAAGATTAGTAATTTTATAATATTAATATTAGATGCTATTCGTTATTATAATAGGGTAGATTTTCACATGTGAAAACACTAGCACTCTTGTATCCGCTGTTGCAAAATATAATATTTATATATACATGATAAATAGATTAATTTAAAAGCAATGATCGTTTTATCTATTATCAAATTATGGGAAGACATTGCGCATTTCATCCGTTCCTTGTACGGAACAATCAACTTTATCGCACGTCGGCGTCGGCCATCTTAACTTAATATTTTTGTAGCAAAAAGTTGATTGTTCCAGAATCTCAATCTGAATCCCACGTAACGTGTCGCGTTGCCGGAGCTGTGGTGCGACAACGCGACACGTTGGGCGGGGCCGGGCCCCGGGCTGCGCGGGCGCTTACCTTGCGAGTCCCGGACGCTGTCATTTGAGTTCATAAGTTCATCTTGAGATCGTTCCATATGCCATTGGAAATCTGAAACGAAGAAACCATGTGTTAATGTTATTTGCTTTTATGATTAATTAAATAATTTTTTTTATAGTATGTTACTTATTATTTTTTTGTGGTGTACATTAAAGAGTATTTATATTGTATTGTAAATACTTTAAAGTCTACTTTGATATTACCCTGATTTTAAATTAAAATTAAAGAAATATTGTAACTGTGTAACCGTTAACCGTAAGTTTTTATTTTATGGAACCCCATATCAAATGATTACAAATCAACACTGTTAAATAAGAACATTTTTTAAGAAATATGTAATATAATTAAAACTTATTATTCTTAACTTAAGTTTTAATTTTCGGTATTATGTCAGACAATTGTATGCGTATATCTGGGGTAGCAGTCAATCTTGACCTGTATTTGTTTTTCGTATACTTAAACGTAGTCTGAAAAACCTGTTTCACAACGTACTGAACAATACGACTGGCAGAAAATGCTCTTAGTTATTATTATGCTAAGTCCGCCTTTTGTAAGTAAATAATTTTGGCGGAACCGTGATGACTATTCTACGGAACCCCGAGGTTCCTTTACCAAACGCAGATTGGGATTTTTTTTTTATTCAACTTTATTGACACCTCAAAGAGATATACAATGGAATAACTGTTCTAGATCTACCTGTGTAGTGTTGGGACCCGTGTTATAGGTAATGTTAGTAAATAGTAATAGTGTAATACTGACTGCGCACGACGTCGTTATGATGGTGCTGCTGGTCGTCGGGCTCCTCGTCGAGCGTGAGGTCCTCCACCGCGTCGCGGGACAGCTCCTCCTTGCAGGGCGGCGCGGGGTGCGCGGGGGGCGCGGGGGGGTCGGGCGCGGGGGGGGCAGGCGCGGGCGAGCCGGACGCGCGCCGCGCTTTCTTGCGCCGGCGCGACGGGCTGAGCGAGCCCTCGCGGCTGTCCACGCTGCCGTC
>DWTT01000778.1:0-13787 GCA_018250895.1 Carterocephalus mandan
TACATTGGTAGTACATTATTGGAACTCAAAAAGTTGATGACCTGAATCTTCAACATTAACATCATGAACGATGAAATATCTGATGAAATATATTCTGAATGTCGACAGAACAAAAAACATGAAATATTAACCTAGGTATGCTAAATTATATCCGATAATTTAAATCAAATTGGAGCTGGAGTAATTAATTCTTAGTAATTTCTTCAGAAACACTGAAAATAATTAAATCTATCAATATATGTATTTAATTATATTGGCACCTTTATAAACCAACACGAAGCAGCATTCGTGTCAATGTCATATTGCCACCTGCTCAGAGATTTAAAACTGCAAATATAGAAAATAGCCTTGTCAGTTAGCTCGTACCACACACCTCTCACTGTGAGGGTCATGTAGCTTTTATAATGTTGTTTGAATAAGCTCAGGTACAGATTATACCCGGGGTCTTTACCGGATGTACAATGACAGCACTGTCAACAAAACGCATTATATGAGCATTAAGCATTATATTTTGGGAAGGGGGCAGTTGACATCTACAATGGTTGGATGGATGTTAGCGAATATTCAATATTCGGTTTAACTTCGAAAATATCAAGCTTCCATGTTATTAAAGTCAAATACATACTTAAACATTAAAAAGGAAACGTAGGGTTTTGTCCCATTTTATTAATTGGTACGTCTGACCTACACGACAAGTCCGTCCTTCTATTCGCATTAAACTTTTCATATTTATAATTTGAAATACTTTATCAGAAGAAACTTCATTAGAATGTTTTCTAGAAGTTAATTTAAGATCGTCAAAGAGATTCATAAGAAAGATGATAAAAACTTTTCTACAAAAAGGTTATTTTATATGCCTCAAAATGTTACTGTATACACTCAAACAGAGTTCCGTGGTTTCAGGTTAAGATTTATAAATCTTAACACACAACTGTATTTTTTTAGTATGAAGGTAAATTTACCACGATGATTGAATCCAAAGAAATGGTAGCAAAGTATACGTACTTATTTTTTGTTTTATTCAAAATCATACAACTAATTACAGGTTATCATACTACTTGATGTAGGTACTCGCGGTTGTTGTCTATTGGTGCTTTATCAATTTGACAACGTATAAAAACGCGTGGACTAGTAGCGTGGTCAAGTTTATGGAGGCACGCGTTGTTTTGTTTTTCTTTAGTGTTTTTTCTTCTGGTCTATTTCAATATATTACGAAGTTATAGAAATTATTTGACAACATCACCCAACGTGCCCGCCTAGAAAAGGAATAATGTCATTACTGGAAAATGCGTTACTCAAAAATGGTTAAGATTACTAAGGCAAAGTAAATTTTACAGTGATACTGTTCATGCTGTGCAATAAAAATAAATATCATGGTTGTTTTATCGGAAGATCGTTAGTAATAACTAGAAGGTGTTGTGCAATCTCGTCAAACATCAACCCTGCCCGTGACATAACCGCGCTCGTATATAGCTATAGCTGCGGCGCCAGTAGGTGTGTCGCCGGGCGAGCGCGTACGATGCCCGCCTGGGAGTGTTATTTTTGTTTGCATAGTAGCCCATTGTTAATCTTTTATTTCTTCGTGTTTCTGGTACCCCGCTCTTGGCACTGGTATTGTCAGCAATTACAAATTAAACTGATGACACTGACACATTCGTTTGTTATGTAAAAAATAGTGTTTTGCACTGTGTAAACAAGCGGACCAGTGACGAATCCGGAGGATCGCTAAAACCGCACTAGATGACTAGACTAACGACCTTCGTTAATTGATTACGAGTTGCCGGGATAGTGTGATTTGGGATTAAGCCAAGATTTTTACGGTAATCGGAGATAATGAACGCGCTTTTGGAGACGCATATGCTGTGGCATATTTTGTATCGACGGTCGATCGGCAGCGCCCGTGCACAAGTGGAACGGATTTTTTTCTTTGTTAGTGTACTGAACCACATCAGAGTTATAGCTACGTTAGTGTGATTCTATGCCACAAGTATTGAATATTAGCTGGTTTTCTAGTCGACTGAGTTATAGAGTGTTTGTTGTGTCGCGTCTAGGAACATTCTGGTGGTTCAAAGCGAGCACGAGCGGCAGGAGTCGTGGGAGGCCATCGGCGCGCGGCTCATCCGCCGCCTGTCCATGCGGCCGACCGCGGAGGAGCTTGTCGAGAGGAATATACTCAAAAGTGAGTTACATCAATTGTTATGTATTAAGTATTTGAACCCTAACACAAATTCTGCAAGAAGCTCCTAGCGTAACATTTTTTATCTTTAGGAAATGTTTTTCAAATCCTGCCCTGTCCTAAGGTATGTGGTACTCAGCCGATTATGTCGGACACCCACTAAAACCCGGCGGCGGCACTTTGCATTCGTCGCATTTGAAGAAAATATATGAGCTGTTGCGTGTATCCATCCGCGACAAGCGACGCTACCCCTTAACCCACCCACTACCTTCTTACTTTATGTTTATGTCTAATCGACGTTAGAGAAACTTATAGATTGAAAATTTTGGAGTGACCCTATGTTTAAAACTCCTTCGAAATATTGCCTACCGCACTTTTCTCATATTTTGACATAAAAAAACACAGAGATCCTGATTTGCCACGCTAAGAGTAGTAAACTTTAATTTACTAAATAAATCATTGTAACACAGGCCAGTCGCCGGCTGAGGAAAAGAAGCAAAAAGAGGAGAAGAAGCGATACTTGCTCCGCAAGCTCAGCTTCCGGCCCACCGTCGATGAACTCAAGGAGAAGAAAATCATACGATTCAGCGATTACATCGAAGTGACGCAGGTAATTGTTTAACGCAAACGTCACGGCTGCGGCTGCGTGGCGCAGGCGCATCTAAAACGATTAAGCATTTTAAACGGATTGACAGAGTTAGATCATTGAATGAATAGTTTTTTATTTATTTAGGAGCATGCTTTATATTTAAACTAAGTCCTCTTACTTGGCTTGACTGCTACTCCCAATTAATTAAAGTCCCACTGCATGGAAAAAATCTTTTCTGACATATGAGTAAGCCTAGATCTTGCCTGGGGCTACTCTAGTGCGGATTGTATTTTACTAAGTTATCCTAAGTTATCCTATAATTTTATTCGGGAGAACCTAGTTCATCCTCCGTTACAAGATTGTTATAACAACAACGCATACCTACGAGTAAATGAATAAATTATTTGCTTAGTATTTTTCATGGTGCCCTGGCGTAGATAGCCCCTTTTAATTTGGATACGGCTATGTATATGAGTATTTTGACTCCAGCAAATTCATCTTCCCACTTATAAGTCGGATATTTACTAAGAGTGTCAGTCAGGCTTAGTGAGTTGAAGGGCAGACTTCGTGCGCCTTTGAGAGTATTATGGGGGGTATCGATGCTAGCAAGGTTTGCATGCAGGTTTTTCACGTCGGTTCTTATCCATCTTATCGCTTCCTGGGTTTAAATATTTGTACTCGGGCTCATGTATCTTAAATTGTGTTGTTTTCCGTGGTTTGTCCGCCACTCGTAACGCTCACTGCAGGGTTGTGTGTGTAAGTTTTTGATGTACTACATAAATGATTAACAATCATACATACAAGATTAAATGTGTGTTAGGCGCACGACTACGACCGACGCGCGGACAAGCCGTGGACGCGCCTCACGCCGCGGGACAAGGCCGCCATCCGCCGGGAACTTAACGAGTTTAAGAGTTCGGAAATGGCGGTGCACGAGGAGAGCAAACACCTCACAAGGTACGTTTTTTAATTAATTTTAAACTAAAAAAACATTTTAAATATACATTATCGCTGCGACCCATAGACGTCCCACTGTTGGGCACGGGTCTCCTCTCAGAATGGGAGGGATTAGGCCTTAGTCCACCACGCTGGCCACGAGCGATATTCAAAGATTTTATCTTATATTGCCTGAATCTTACGAATTAATTTTCAAGTCCTCTCACAATATACGACTCTGTTCTAACAAATGTTTGTATGCCTCTAACCTAACCGACAAGAATTTCCGTTACTACATCACAATAATGAATTGAAACATCTCGCCCCGTAATATTAGCAGTGCGCCAAGCTCACGTTCGCGTGTGTCCGCAGGTTCCACCGGCCATGACGGCCGGGCCGCAGCCCCGGAGCAGCAAGCGCGGCGCGGGCGCGCGGCTAGCACGCACCTGTGATTTTTAATGTATTTATATATTGACTACTTCCAAACTTCCGGGGACGCCTCCGGCGGCGCGAGCGTGGCGGACGGCCGCGAACCGCTTCGGAGCCATGTTCCGGGAGCGCATACCGTGTGTGCAATCTTGTTTTTTACCTATTGTCGTATTGTAGTTCGTCGAGTACAATTTTATTATGATTATGTAACGTTTACGTTAAGTTCGCATATCCTAAGGCATACCTATACATTCTTTGAATTGACCTTCGCGAAAGGTTAGTGATACTGATTATAGTGGTGGAATGGAGTTTCGAAAGCTCCTCGAGATTTCGAATAGTTTTGAAATGTGACGTATCCATCTAAGAGCGTTTGTAGACTTGTGATTTTCTTATATTGCTAGCTTTAGCTACGTAGTCATTAAGCTAGAATCATTTTAATTGTATTTATTTTTAACGGTTTTTCGCGGTCACAAGTCGAATTATTAGACGGATGATATTGGCTTTAATTTTCCGTTGCCATGGTCTGTATTATAAACTACATGAGGTAACCGAGCATAAACTATTTACTGTGTAGTAAATTGGTCTTGACTCTGACCTTTTAAGTGAACAATGTTTTCAATTTAGGCGAATTCATTTTAGTGTATACGACATAGTAAAAAGTATTTGTTGATTTTACAAGTTATTTTTTATGGGCTATCAATGCACTCGTGTTATAACATATAGAATATATGCGAGATGTTTAAGTCCTATAGAACGAATCTAAAACTGCACAATATCACATGAAATTATATATGTAAAAATACACCCTGATATTCTTTCTCTCTTCTCTCTGTGTTCCGTGGTATTAACGATACAGTTACATTTTATATACATACATAAATATTAGGCAAATTACAGTTTTTAAATTTCAAAAGAAATCGTGAAACACAATCCTAAACTTAATGTTTAGCAAGTTTGATTTCGTGATTGGTTCAACAATAGTTTAAAAAAATTATAGAACTTATTACATAAATGGACAGGCGGTTGAAACGTTTCAAACAGTTATCAGTCCATTTCTATCAATCATAAGTACAGGGAGACAGTCAGTGTTCGTAAAGCATAAAATGTTCGTTGTTATTTACTGTTTATATCAAAAACACCGTTTATTATATATTTATATTATTTACTGTTAATCACATTTACTTATCACAAAAGAAACAATCGTTTCGGCAGGCTGACGAGCTCCGGGTACCTAGCACCAGACTTGGTGCTACGTCCGTACCTAGCAACAGCGAGTCTGTTGTCTCACCAATGATGTCTGTAATTTGTAGGATATTGTGACATACCCGCTGATATAAAATATAGCTGTTCGTGCGAATGTGCGCGCCCCCTCTACAGCGTCTTGCGTGTAGGGTTGACATGTGGACGCGCGTCGAGCCGGACGGCGCCGGCCCGGGCTCCGGCACTCGGCCTATTGCAGCGCTCCCGACCGCACGCCCCCGCGATCCCCTTGTTTCATTACTTCTAAACTATTCCGTATACATCCTTTTAATTATAAAAATGCCTACACCGCAGTCGTATTATTTCTACGAGCCCTACCATAGCTCACCCAACATTTGTATTAATTTAAAATTTCACAAAACGCTAATTACATATGTGTATAAACACACTTGCGCGAGTACAAATAAGTCAAATGTATGAAAACAACGTTTCTCACCTTAGATCTGCATCTATCAAAACACCATTTATGTGCACCAACCCCACATTCATAGAAATGCTCTTATATAGAATCTTAAATAAAATTATTCTTATATTTAAACAATAAATCATAAAATAAAACATATACCTTATAATCCCTCAGAATAACTCACGTTGGGAGTACGTAGCGTGTTTGCAACAGCAAGAGGCATGAGGTCGTCCGGACCACTTGTTATCATCTTGTCACTCTAGATTAGGACTAACATAGATTATACAAGTTGAACGAAGTATCTCGTAAAGGACTAAATAAGTATGAATTATTAAAGCTATATAAAGCGTTGTAGCTGTTAAATAAATAAATATTCGCCTTTGAGATTATGTCATTATTTCGTTTATAATACACTTATATCTTATTTATTACAAAACATTAATTGTATTTACAAATGTACTAGTTAAGATAGAAAGCAATAATAATGCTGATTGATGATTCGTTTGTTTCTTTTTAATGTGAATAAATGCGAGGTGTGATTGGGGAAAATTTTATAACATGCATTGCAAGATATTTCCACCATTTCAGACCATTTCTGTACATCAAGTTAGTAGCAGTGCCATTCCACGCAAGTATGTGAGTTGTGAAATCACCAAACACTGTTTAAAACTTGTAGTTTGCAAACTGAGGTGAATTTGGATACTCAAGTAGGAAGTGCGTTTGTCAGTTTTATATTTCCAATAAACTTGACGTAACTATACTCATTCGTATTATGCCGAAGTATAATAATCACAATACACTATACAATAAATATGAAACTAAAGTTGTTAATAATAATTGATGGTTACTCTTGAGACCATTCCATTGTATAAGTAAAGTGGAAGCCAAAATGACGACTTATTTTTCTAAACATTTTTGTTAGATTTGCAATTTAAAATGTACGAGTATATGTAAAATGTAGATGTTTATCGATATTATAATACTTATAAGACATTCAGATTTCCAAAGATCTAAGGCTCAACTAAATTCTTTTAGCTAGCTACGTATTGCCATTGTTAAATTATGTGTGTTTATGACGAATTTGACCGGTACTATCCAATCGAATGGGAATAAATAAGTGTAACCATTTTAACCAACATCACTTAGTGTGTACATACTTAATTACCATAAAATGTGATAAGACTTGTTTGTGTTGTAGTATGTTTTAACTTAAGTACATTAGAATTCCTTTCCCTGTACATTTTGTCAAGTTTTTTACAATGCTAAATGGTGCTATCAGTTAGCATTAGCATTATTACTATTTTATCAGTTTCAAAGAACTGTTTGTATGAACTTACCAAGTTCACAACATGTCATTTTGCTAAGTTTTATATGTTCACACACAAACTACTAGTGAGATCTAAAGATTTACTCAGATTATGAGACCTAGTTTGACTTGTTACACAACTTCTTTATCTGGTTGTCAAAACTTTTATTTGTTTTTATATTTGAGCCAAGTGACCCTTGTGTTCCAGTTAGCCATGCTTAATACATCTGTATATAATTTTATAATGATGTATATTGTGGAATCTCTTTAATTTTCAATTTGTCGCGCAACTGTTTTGTGCTGCTTGAACTTGCAAGTATCGCAATCGTCAGTAATCAAATCAGTTTACTGTTGCTTTTATTTTGAATATCTTAAATATGGTGTAAATTATTAATGACATGTTGTAATAATAAGTATATAATGATAGCCATAAAATGATTTGTTTTATATAACATAAGTTTGTAAATACTATGATTATACATTAAGTTTTATACTTCATTGTTTTTGTTTTATCTCCTTCATCTTTCCATAATATATTATGAATATGATTTAGGTAGGTATTTAATACTACTTATCAGATAGAAAGATGCTTTGAAATTTAACGATGCGAAGTTGTATCATGAAAATATATCGATGCTTTCTCTAGACTGCTGGTTGAGTAAACGTCTAGAATTTAATGAATGACTGATGTTATATATAGTGCGAGTAGAGGTACATTCGCAGTAGCTGAGATTCACGAAACTTTGACCCGTGATACTGAGGTCGTAAAGACTTTCGATGGCGCGCGGCTTGTCGTGCGAGTGGCGGAGAGAAAGTTAACTGTCGGGTGAGCGGTGAGCCGGTGAGCCCGGTGTAGCTCACTCCGCGGCCTGCGCGCGCGCGCCTCGCATGACCGTACCCATCGCGCTCATGCGGCTACTCCCGCTACACCTTTCGCTCACAACGGTCACAATGTTTACATATCATCTAATGATCCGGGACAAAGATAACAGAAAGTGATAGTGATTCAGAGCCAGTGACCGGTGGACAGTGAATTACTTTAATAAGCTCACGTAGGGTCAGTGTGAAGTGCGACGGCGGTTACACGAGGGGGCGATAGCGATGACATTTTCTGGAAGCATGAAGGAGAAACCGCGCAATGTGAAGGAGTCTTGGGAGTCGGAGGTGAGGCGTTGGCACCTCTATTGTCCTGACATGTGTTAATTAATTTATGTAGCACACATCTCATTGAATGGAGAAATTATTGAATAGAGACAACTCATTAATTCGCTTGTCACTTAAATATCTGTATAACATTAGCATATTTATAAATTAGATACCTACTTGCATACCTATCGAACGGTTAATAAAAATGCGCCATACAAATGAACGGTAAAAAATAGCTTATATACATATAAATGTTCTCAAGACAATAGCAATAGTAATAAAATATTGACTGCATATTATGATTGCCGTTACCAATTCTTAAACATTTTGGACAACTTTGGACTTATCAAAGTTAGGCGGATAACTACATAGTGTTAGATAATTAATACTGAGTACTACTACAAACTAGTCCAGTACCATAAAATTTAAAAAGACGTTCACGTGTCAATAGTAAAGTAAGTACGAAGTATTTTCAATAAATGTTTAAATTGGTCACAAAAGTCTTTTTCAGGAATCTAAAAAAGGCCAGATGATGATTTTGAGTTATCAACATCAATCTGTTGGCAGAGAGATCATTAAATTAGACGGTGGTGCACGAAGCCACCGTGTTTACACCGCGGCTTCATTCATTTAGGCTAGCTGTTCTTCTGTCCCATTTTTCATCATTTTTCATGGTTTATCCTTCTCCTCCTCAGCGGTATGATGGATCGACGTGATTTTTTGCATAATATGTAGTGAAGGGCAAAAGGCATAGGCCTGGAGAGTGACATAGACTACTTTTTATTTTTATCCCGGAAAATTGCTTGGTTCCCGTGGAAATGGTAATGATCATACGATTTTTAACTGTTTTTGTTGGTTTCTATTTGGTTCTGTTGGTTAATTGGTTTTTGTCGGTTCTTTTCCTCCTCAACGTACGGAATGATGTATCGAAGTGATTTTTAGATATAGTATACGGCTAGAAGACCCAGAAAATTGCACAGTTCGATGTAAATTGTCAAAATACCGAAATAATCGTTCGATTTATAATCGAGAATTAACTATCGATCTATTTTTATTCGATTAGTACCTAATTTATATCAGCCATCACGTATTATGATCGGCTTGATGCGGGTGAAGCTAGATTTTGAGTAGCTTTGCTGTAGCCGTTGATAAATGCCATAGGTACTTATAAGCTGTGATACTTTAGACATTCCTGAATGGTAGAGGTACCTAATGAGATATTTAACGCGGGCGGAGCCGCGGGGAATGCTAGTATCCTATATTTGTATTCATTCAACTGTAAACATTTTGATTCAAATATGAAACAGTTCTGTTGAAATTTAAGAAATATTCAAACAAACTACCATCCCGTATCCCAAGGGACCCCATTATTTTCCGGGAACGCCCACAATATTAACTCATAACAATAAGGTTTTCATGTTATGACTTATGTGCCGCTTTACTGCGTTTGATTGAAGTTCAAAGTGTTTTGGATGTTGCATGCTGTTGCATTTTTCACAAAGACATAAGAGTTCCCTTAGTAAAATAAATAAATAATAAAAAGTAACAAATAAAATGATCATTTGAATAAATTTTCTTTACTGACAATATTTTGGTAGGTAATAACTTCATGTGTTTTGGTTCTGTAATCTGAGGTTTTAGTGGACATAGTGTATACCTACGAGTATGTCATGTCACTTCATAAAACAAGTTCATGCAGTTCCATTACAGAGTTTAATGATCAATCAAAACATTCGGATAGTGACACATAGCAGGAACAAGTTAGGTTGTAGGTAAGTAGATAACTTAACTTATTGCCTATTGTTTAACATGAACAACTTACATATATAGGTATACATTGGTAAATTATTGTATAGTGTTTTATTTTTTTCTTTATTTTTGTGTTGTGTTGTTCTTGCTTTACTTACCTGTATTACGAGTGTGTTTTGTATTTTTAGGAAAAACAAACAAGTTTAGGTATATTCTATTCTAAATTGGTATTTAAAGGAACTTACGTGGAATATTTTGGTATGGTTTAAGAGATATGAGGATCCATTGAGCTACCCTATACCTTGTCATAATAAGTTTCTATTCTCGGTGGCTGGTTGTCTCTAACAAAACTACGATTACCTAAACGTTGAATTTTAAAGATCACATCTTATCTTTGCTCATCTGACTGCTGTACGTACCTACTGTCAGTATTTAAAAAATGAAATGAAGAGTTTTGAGCAAACTTAGCGTTTCGTCATCATCATAGCTTATGTATGTCCATCTATATAATTTAATATGATCACTACTGAGCAAGGGACTCGGCACGGGGAGAGAAGGTGACCATGGAATGTCAATGGTCCACCAGACAGATCAAAGCTGGCCAGCAGACTTCACGTCTTCGAGAAAAGCGTTGAAAAGTTTTCTACGTCTGTGCGCTAAATTCAAAAAGGCAGTACCACCGTTAGTAGGTATGAGGATTGAGGACTGCATAATATAGAGGATCAAGGTTTGTTATTGACAATAAGATACCTACATTCCTTGGGTGGCAGGCAGTGCAGCGGTATTCTGGACTGAGTGGTATATTGAAGTTGGAATCTGAATAGAATTTATTTAGGTTTAGGGAATTATTATATTATTTATTCTATACATAATACATAACATCTATAAAGATTCTATAATAGGTTCTACCTACGATCTATAAATTTCTGTCGAGCTCAAATAAGATTATACTAGGTAGGTATAATCTAATTTTATATACTCTACGAACCATACCTACCTAATTTGGCTGAGGTCGATCTAATTAAAACACCTAATTAAATAAATACATTCGAATTAAACTAATTACTCGAACGTATCTAATACCTACCCTAATCGTATTATTACCACCATTTTAATATTTTTTTGTGTATTTGTCTAAATCTCTATCGTTCTCTAATCTAACAAATTAACTTTCTGGATGTCCCAAAATTAATGATTTATGTAGGTATTACAATCAGATCACCTGTCGTACAGTTTTACTTTTTGCCAAATCGGTAAAGCACTGAGTGAGAGTAGAAGTGTGTCAGTGGATGCTAACGGCAACGGGTGATCCGCGATCCGGGTCACCGGCCCGCGCCGACGCGTTTACCACAACGGTGTCGATGTCGGAGATATCTGCCGTTTACTTGAAAACATCAATGATTATCAACCCATCTTGCTGCTACTAGGTACCTAATAAATGCACTAAATACCAACAAAACAATGCTCGTCAATTATGAAGAATTTTACATTAATTAACTCAACATAACATTAGGTACGCCTGTATTTCCTTTGTACATTAATTAAAAAAAGCAATAATTTTAACCTTAATAAAGCCGAATTAGAGAAATATATATGTACCTATATACCTAGGTATTACATATACTAGCTTTTCCCGCGGTTCGGTCGGCTAAGTACATGATCAATAAATAATTATCGAGGAAGGTAGAAGGTAATTAGATATGTAGGTACCTACTTGGAATAATGATGGAAGTAAAAGTATATTTGCTAAATTACCTTTTAATATTTGCAGTGATTGTTCTCAGTCTCGCCACTTTGATTGATCTCAAATTGAGATCTGTATTTAACAACAACGCTACTGTGCTGGCGTAATTAACCCAGTCGCGCAACCTATCATTTCCTCCTCCATGCGCGCTGCCAATAAATGGTAGTTCAAAGTCACCACGGATACGCGACCGTGGTAGCCTAGTGTAATTAATATGCATATCTAGGTCTAATGTAAAGACTTTTAGTAGCAGTCGCCGAGACCGCCGAGTGTGCTACTTAATCTACCTTAGCAAGTACATGTACCCACCTAGCCTACCAGCTAAGGTTTCAAAATAGTTAGCCAAGAACCACGACTGGTATCGGATTACAACCGTTACCCTGTATGCAAACGTAAGCCCGCTGAAACGAACTAAACTAGTACCTATTTGTGTCCATGAATGAAATATAATAATCGTTTACAAATTTGTTGGCACAAATTGAGTGTGCTAATCTAGGTTATCGTCTACGTATGTGCCAATTTAAGTTTCATCCAAATCCGTCTTGTAGTTTTGCGTGATTGAGTAACAAAACATATAAACTTTCACATTTATTATGAGTATACAAGTTCCTACCTAGTATATGTTTGATTAGGTATCGTAATTCGTAGCACAGAGCTCCAACGCTGAGAAGAGCTTCCGCTGATCAAAAACAGCGTACCTACTTTATATTATATCTCGTAAGTGCCTATGTCAAAGGAATGCGTCCATATTAATTAAGATCAACTTAAGATTTGCAAGATTGCACGCACTAAGATAAAATTAACATAGTGAAAACTGTGCTACTGTGCCACAGGTTACTAAAAATGTTCGATGTTCGCGGGGACACTGACTAATGCAAAAGCAGACATGTAGAGCCACTCTAACTTCGCTCACATTAACTTTATATTTTAGTTCATAATGTTGATTAAAATTGTAAAAGTATTAGTCTTTTTATTTGTATTTTATACATAAAACTATGAAGCATTTTCACAGAAGTCACAGAAAAGTATATTAGGCGAGCGCAGGTTAATATTAACACATCACGATGACGCGAGCCGGACGGTTGACAACATCTTATCGGCCAACTTTCACATCAGCTCACGGCCTCACGCTGCCGGCTTCCAGATTTAATTGCTGCTTTCATTGCCGGTTCACGACGGATACCCGACGCCATTGTGATAGGCTCTTAGCCCGGATACACTCTAAGTGACGATGACATTAAGATATCTGGTCGATTTCATAACATTTAATCACCTTACACATAAGACATGAATCAGATACATATTTCGATTTCGTCGATTGGTCATAGAATTTTCGAAGTTGAGCTGCAATACAACTTAAGATGACTAGACACATCATAATTAATATTGACGGGCCCGTTGGCGCAATCGGTAGTGATCGTGCCTGTTACACCAGGGCTCGCGGGTGCAAATCCCACTCAGGATAAACATTCCTATGACTTACACTTGTGTTTTGTTCTGTGTCTGGATGTTAATATTATCTACTAGATGACCCAGTGTACCCACGTAGTTGCGTGCCACCCAATGTAATGTATTTATCAAGTTAAAAAAAGGTAGGAAATAACAAAATTTTAGTGAATCCTCGGTAAAATTTTGATTAAATAAATGTAATGAATGACAGATGAAAATACGTAATTGCGAAGTGCATCCAGTGCAGACCTAAATTCACCAAAGAGGATTAGTATAAATTATTTAAAAAATAATTCAATCGCTTCAAATTTTGGGCTATGCGAATTCATTTTCACTGACCCTTTTCCATTTTTGATTACCTATTACAATTAAAAACATTGTTTTTAATACAGTTGCTCAAAAAGTGGCGTATTACAGGGACGTATAGCGTTCGGGAAGTGAGCTATTAGGTACACACTCGTGCTTTTTCTTTACCTTTTCCGAACTCGTGCGTTCTCTTTCCCAACTGTCAAAATAATGACTATTAAAAAGAAAAAACCAACCACGAAGTTTTTACTAAAAAAAAATTCATAGAAGTTTTTATGATTCATGCAAATA
>DWTT01000779.1:0-13781 GCA_018250895.1 Carterocephalus mandan
GATCTCATTTTAAGTAAAACAAATGAAACTTTAAATAACAAAAGAAGTGTAGTAAGTAGATTTTAAAATAAAACCATATTTTTTTAATTATGGAAATTTTTTTTGTGTTCCGCTAAATATGCCAGTGTGTATATCTATAGAACTAAAACTTTGTTCATCGCTGTCATAAAAGCTTTAGGTGTCACTTTCATAGATGGGAATCGGATTTTCCTATGTGAATAATAAATTATTACTTGTCATCGTAGTCTCTCCAGTGTTTTGGTTGGATTCTTTCTCCTCCACCAAGTGTTGGATCACATCGTGAATCGGTCATGATTTTGTAGTCGCTCATGAAGTAATTTCATACATTTTTTAAATTATGGATTATGTTTATTCTAAAATGTATCA
The DNA here is from genome assembly GCA_018250895.1 of Carterocephalus mandan. NCBI lineage: Eukaryota > Metazoa > Arthropoda > Insecta > Lepidoptera > Hesperiidae > Carterocephalus > Carterocephalus mandan. Next base: position 388 of record DWTT01000779.1, read on the forward strand.
TATTTCATTGAGATCATTTACTGATAGTGAAGAAGAAATATAAAATTTAAGAGTGAAAAAAAAAATTAAACAGCTTATTCTTTAGGAATGTGTGTGTGAATTCGGTTTATTTAAAAAAAAAATATTATTATTGTATCTCTTTAAATTTCACGGGTCCAGATGTGATGTGGACCCGGTAATTTGGAAGGCTTGCGTGGGGACATAGGTCCAACACCCCCTTCGAGACATTTTAAAGAGTTGTGATATGGCACACGTGACGTGACGGATACCACCCTCGATCGACCGCACCATCAATTGGTACACCCGAAGGTGGTCCCCGCCAGATGTACAGGAACGATTGCAAAGGAATGGAAACTATATGGGGTCTATTGTGGTGAATTTAGAGGGACTGATACATGGGCTATAGAGAACTATGACACCTGCCATTCAGATCGTTACAAACCTAAAAAGCGGCAGGTGGTGACTCGCCACTCACTGTTTGGGCTACCCAAACATGTACACACTTCTTATTATTATTTTTATTATAATTATTTTAAAAAGTTTCATTTTTTGAATGGACTTTTGCTGTACCTTACGGCTTCACCGAATAGAGATTAAAAAAGTAATTTGGAGGGGCGCGCCATGTTATCTTGTTTATCTATATATACTTTATATAATGAGCAAGTTTGAAGATATTTTTTTCAAATGGCTCCTTTAGCCTTTACAGCGTCACCGAACAGTATGTTAAGTTTTGTAGGTACTAGTTTAATAATGATGAGTAATTTTAATTTAATAGGCTAATGACCCCACTGGCCTTCAAAGTGCCACCGAACAGTATAATGGACTTTCTCTACTGGTCCTACTGGAACTTACAGCGTCACTATACAGTATGTTATTTTATGACGTTACTTAGGTACTAGTTTAATAGTGATTAACATAATTAATTAATTTTTTTTTAATGGAATTTTATCTACTTGTGATAGTTATATTTATTATATCACGTGCTGTTGTGTCATCTCGGTTTTGACCAAATAATTATAGTTAATATCCGTTCTGTGTTTTTGTAACCCTATGTGTGCGAGGCCGACTCGCACTTCAGCGATTTTGTTTAACATATAATATTGGTGCCTCCGCCGATTTATTATTCTTCTTCCTCTTTCATGACTACTTTTTGTTTGATTTTTATCTAAGTGATTTGACAGGATATTATTCAGTTAACTCCAGGGTAACCAGCCGGATTATAAGTCAACTGGATATAATAAGTTGAATAGTTTTACATCACATTAGCCCTTGAGTGACAGGAGGACGCAGGTGTGAAATTGGAGAATGCATTTATGAAATTTGAATGAATTGGTATGAAAATAAGTAGGTATATGTTTGCTTGTTTAATAAAAAACACAAAACAAGTACAGACATCCCAAAATCGCGGCATTTATCGTCGCGCAAAAAATCCATTTACAACTATAGCATTTATGATTATTTACAACTCGCCATTGATTGCTTATATTTTCCTTTCAAATACTCACATTTATTGCTATTATAACATTTCCACCCATTAGTAATCTCAGATCCCGTATGACACTCAAAACCTGTTATGTTTTGATTACAAACATGCACTTACTACTTATTTTTATTGGTACCCGTTAAATGTTCTACTAAAGCTTTGTAGGCTAGAAAGTTCCATGCAAGATTTCAAGCGCCGCAAGAGGCAAGAATTATTTTACAATAGGGTTTCCTATCGCATTTCGTGACGCTTTTTTTATCTAAAATTTCGGTCGGTCTGATCGATTTGTAGATTTTTTTCTAAAGAACCTTCAGCAATCAAATCAAGATGTTGTTAAATGTAAACTTGGGTGTTTCCAACTAACATAATTTGAGTGTCTTCAGTTTTAGTTGGTTGCAATTCTATATACATATCTATAAACACATCTAAGTACAATATGATAATATAGTTCAAACTAACTAATATAGTTCAAGCTAACTATATTGATTCGAAAGTGCAAGTTGTATGAACAATGTTTTCTAAAAAAACCAACAGAGATTTCTAAAGGATACTTTTTCCGTTGAGATTATTTTAGTTTAGTTTAATTTAATGAAACGTTAAAATATGTTTAGTAAAGTGCAAACTAATGTTATTACAAATTATTATGAATCGCCGCTAAATATCATTTGCACATCGTAATTTTTATATTTTGCCTAAAACAATTTAAAGTGCAATAAATTTATAAGTAGTATTTCTTAATTGAATATCGGCAACGAAAACTTGACTGTTAGCAAATTCTAAATTAGCTTTTTAAGTAATTTATTTCGGGTAAATATCATTTTAAAAAGTAACGATAGCTATAGTCGCATAATAGTGTTTTTTGAGATTATTCTTGTGAGAGAGATAAAACTTCATTTGGCTGTAATGAGCTGCCACTGAATAGTCAGTCAATTAACTATTATTAACTATACATATGTGCATTAAGTATTTGTTCAAAATTTAAATTCAGGTGCATAATGCCCTTAAAAATGTCTTTTTGAAAATATTGTCTGTCTGTCTGTCTGTCTGTCTGTCTGTCTGTCTGTCTGTCTGTCTGTCCGGGAATCATGTAAAATCCCGTAGACGGATATGTGTGTAACTGGATAAGTTGCTACTTTTACTGTGGGTTAGACTTTTTGTTAAATCGCGACCGTTCTTTTCAAATTTACAACGAACGTTCCTTACGTACATTAATTAAGCACGTGTATACCAAATTTTCAATATAATTTATATAAATGGATAAAATATCAAATGAATTAATATTTAAAAATCTTAGACTGGGGAACTGGACGAAACATTTATATTATTGTACTCAAATTGGGAGTAACAGCACTGTAATTAATATGCGGTCTTCAATATAAATTCAGAGTTTTTGACTTTTCAATCTACAAAGGGAGATGAATGTTTTGATTTAAGTGAAGAGAAAATTGTTTATCCAAGCTTAATGTTAAAAACAATTTTTTCCACACGAGCGAAGCTGCGGGCGTCCTCTAGCGACTAATATGTATAAAAGTACGCAGGTAGGAGGATGAGGTATTAAGGTGCAAAATTGACCCGCAGTTTTTTTTCAGGTTTAAATTGGAGGCAAAGCATAAGCACATTGTACACCTAAAGAGGAGCAGTAGTTTGCCTCCGTGCAAACGGCCGAAACGCGCTAAGTAGGTACTAGTTACGTGACTATCTTTGATCACAGAAGAAAAAATAGATTTAATAGGTGCTTCATCTTTGCTTTATTTACTTTATTACTCTACAAATGCGACGTCATCGGCCGAATTTGACGTGACATCCATATTTGCGCTTGCCACATTCGGCACAGAAATTATAGATTCGTTTTTTTTACTTTTATATAAAGCGGCCTACACAGAACCTCAAAATGTTTTATATGAAACGTATATAATTCCTATTTATAGTTTGCCCGGAACAGTATATTCCACAGCCAGACCGTCACACAATAAAGTTTCTACCTAATTAGTAGCGTTTAATATATAGCATTTTTTTTAATTTGAATGATATCTTGATCGTTAATATTCTTAGCTTTGATTCAAGATTGTTTAGCCATTGGGACATCATTGGCTGGTTTGAATCTTGAAAAATCTATTAATGTTAACCAATTGTTTTTTGCTATGTTACACTCGTCAATTATATTTGTTACGTTTGCAAAGATGTGTTAAGATATTTTGTGAAGCCATTTTTACTTTATCCAACCAGTTTAAATGTATGAAACTATAAATATAACTTTTTCTTATAAAAATATTGTAGTTAAAATACATACAATATAATTTATTTATACATTTTCAAGATATAGCTTATTTTTTATGTGTTATAACTACCCGTAACTTTTTTGTTTTTTATTATCACTTATACACGTTTAATTGCTCAAGGTGGCATTTTACTAAAGAATTTGGCACAGATATAAGTCCTTTCAGAGTAACAGTTGACTTCAGACTAAGTGAGCAATGATCACAGTGTTTGAATTGATAGCAGTTTTTATACGATATGGGCTAAGATATAGTAGCATTTTTTGTTCTGTGATCGAAAGCGACTGCAGTCAAATCAAACCCTCCTATCACAAATTTTTTTATTCGGCCGATGACCATTTAAGTTCTCGGATTACTCCGACAAAACACTCCAAGCAAACAAAAAATAATATAAAAAGAAATGATGAATGAAGACTTATAAATGAATACTACTATAAAATACTAGAATAGAGACTACTGCTCCTCGTAGGTCTGCTGTGATTAAACTGAAACTTGCAAAGACTGAGGAGTTAACTGTAGAGTTATGATTGCTACTAGCCGTATATGCAATTTTTTTGTGTAAACCAAGGCAAACTTTTTTTATATGTAAGAACCCGCAATTTCGTTCTCATAGACACTGAATTAATCGATAAAATTGCACAAGTGGTTGCAAAATCAAAAACGTAATAATTACTGGATTGATTTTACATTTCACTTTGAATGATTATGTCCAAACAAAATGTGTATGAATGTATATTTTTACTTTGAAGTATATTCATGTTTATACGGATACCCTGGTACCACTAATCATCGTGTGATGATGTAAATGAATTTAAATATCTTATATAATCCATGATTATCCGTCCTTCTATAAGACAGCCCTTTTCATTATTATTACTCAAAGATAAACACTTAAAAACCTCTTCCCTTGCTACACACGTTACTTAAACTATACAATACCAAAAAACCTCTTAATTTGGACATTGATGTATGACGAATGATTTTTGTAATAACTACTAATAAGAAGTTATTGAATCACACTGTTTAAAGAGTGCAGCTAGCTTGCCGTGCAGTATATTTTTTATATAACATTTTCAATGTGGAAAAGGTAAGCTTTGGCACGTTGCACGTGTATATTTGGATTTCTGTTAGACACCATTCACCCATACATTAGCGCAGGGAGGCCGGCGCTCGATGACTAGGAGGATTCTGCTCCTACGGCAACTGTCCTCACTGCTTAGCGGCCCTATCTCTTTCACCAAGTCATTTCTATATAAGGGTTATGTGTGGGTGAATGGATGATTGGGACTAAAATTAATTGTAACATTTCTAATGTATGTTTTGTATTCCACGTTTACCTATTAGACATAATAATATTGTCAAAATAACTTGTAAATAAATTTGGAATAATTATATTTACTATAAGACTAAGGTATTTATTTAGAACATGTTTAAAAATAGTGATAGAAATACATACATATATTGTAGCAAAAACCATACCTTTATTGGGGGAAATTTTCATCATTTTATTTCACTTGTGTTTGTTTTTTGGTAAGTATTATATTATGGTGAAGTATTTCTTTTTTACTTTTATCGTTATTGCCTAAATTACATGAATATGGTAAATACTTTTCAAACGTAGTTCGGAAAGTTAATATTTTGTATAATAAGTAGTCAATCAATTAATTTAATAAAATTCGTAGGTGACCTTTCTGTTAAATTGAATTGAACTAACCCTTAATTACTTATAACAAATTAATAAATCTAAAAGTGCTTCGTACATTTTTGAATACTGAATATATTTGAACAGTGAAGACTAAATACTACATATATTTTTAATAGGTGTATTATTTTAATGAATTTTATAAGCGATTATAGTTAAGTACTCAAATTAATGGAACTGTGAAGATTTTCTCTTTTGTAATATTTAAAAAAAAATAGCAATTACAAGTACAAAGCTCTAATTTTTCGTACGAAGATTCTGAATAGAATGCATACTTCACTGTAGTATTTAAAAAAGTTAAAGTCAACATTTCTTCAACCATTCGACCGATCGGCTCCTTACTGTCATTTAAAAAAAAAGTGGGTATATATTCGTTATAATATACATAGGGGTAGAACATATCTTGCCAAAATATTTATAATATTTAATTTGTTGATATGTATTTATTTCACACTTTATCATTTAAATGTTTACATTATAACCCTAACCTTTGTTGGTAATAATACTGGTAAAAACTTACATTTTGACTTACAACTTAGTGACTAATTTTTAGCAAAATATGGGACGGTAAGCACTTTCCATCAGGTAGCCCGTATGCCTGTTTGCCCGTCAATGTCATAAAAAAAATTATATAGTTTCCCTAATAAAGGTATTCATATGGGTACGCATACGTTTCTCTTGCAGTCAGGACGAGTTCTGGTCAAGTCATTTCAGTACTTTAGCAAAGGCTTTTGAGTACTAAATTGATTTGTTTAGTAAATGTCAATGTAACTTGATTGAGTAAAATAAGATGCGAATCTGCTGATATCGATAACTATCTTTATATCTATTTCTTTATGTAATTAAACACTTTTTATAGCGCACTCACAATAGAATGATAGTTTTAAGGATTGATAACAATGTGTACCTTACTTAGAACTGGATATTTATATTACGTTTAAGTCTTCGATTTATGTATGCGTGGTTCACTGTTCAGTTACAAAGTTTCACACTTGAATGATTATAAATGTAAATTAAATTAGCTCTTATTGCTGCAAACTGACATCACTTTTATAACTATTGATTTCATTATTTTGTAGTTCAAATACTACTTATCAAAGCATTCATTGCTATTGTTTCTGTGATTACATTATGGATCATCAACAATAGATTTAAAAAATATAATGGACCGCCTAGGAAGCCAACAAAACAATTAGAACCAAAATTATTTAATAAACAAATGATACTTTATTTTTAACAAGGTACGTTAGATTTTGTGTGATGGTTTTTGATTTGCAAAACATTCCTTATTTGCCCTGCACTGATGGGTACATAACGTGTAATTTAAGATTATTACTGAAGCTACTTTTTTAAGTAGAAGTTTCTTTCTCGGAATGAAAGTAAAACTTTCAGTATATGCGTAACTTTGGCATATTCAAGAATGATTTTGATATTGTTACATGTATGTACAGGCTTGATTTTTAAAAATTAGGATTGTTGGCTTTTTGGGTCTCTTATATATTATTACACAATTGTAATATTTTCGTTTAGCCAACTGTTTAGCCAATTGGGTGCCACTGGGTTTTTTCCACTTAAAATCAGCGATACAGTTCTATATATTTATATATAGGCAAAATTATTCTTCACCTTGTACTAATTGTTTTAAAAAATGTAACCTACAAGCTAAATCTGTCTAATTACTTTAACTACATTATATTAATTACCTGACCATTCATCTATTGTTGTTCTTTTATTACTAGTGAAACCTGCAGATATTGTCGCTAAATATTTATGTAGATAGCTCTGTATATCATCACAACCATTTATTTGTCCCACTGTTGGGCACGGAATATGTATGGGCTCTGTATATATCTAGAAGCCATGTCTAATAAGCCGAAAAAACTATACTGCATTAATTGGCTTAGTTATAATACACTTGAATGTGCTTAAGAGAGACAGCACCATGTACGGTGTGTACTCACAGGTGGTGCGAAAATATTCCCATAAAATGAAATATACTTCTCAGCTTTTATATTCTCTTTGTATTGTATATTGAGATATAAGGAAAATTGTAATATCAAAATATTCATTATCACAATCGCGATCACTGGGACTAATGATAATTTGAAAAAAAATAAATTATTTGTTATATTCAACTGGAAAAGACCCACAAAATCCATTTAGTAATTTTAAATTTAAATTTATCTAGCATTTATGATTTTTTTTAAACTAGCTTTATTTAACTTATCAACATATTTTTTGTAATCTACTTCTAGTTTAAGCAATATGTACCTACAGGCAATATGTACCTATTGTGATCTGTGAAATATGTTTCGTATATTATAATAATTTGGTTAAATTGCACCATGTAAGTTTGCGTACATATGAACAACATGTAATCGAATCACGTAAGAAGTAATAAAGATGTTTTCATTATAAATGTTTGAATTTTGTAACACCTTAAATTAGCCGTATCAAATAAACGTTCTAAACTAAAAGAAACTAATTCTCGGTCATCCAAAGAAAACTTGACGTAATATCATCGAGATTGGCAAAATTAAACGGTGTCCGATGTTAAATTTGTCGACACATTAATCGCAATAATATCGTGGCGATAAGGTGACGTATTCGCGGTGTTTAACCTATCCAGTCTTAAGTGCCCAATTATCCTTTGGTGAACTATATACGCAGCAAGGCGACGTGACGCGACGCAATTGGTAAATATCAAGTCATCCATCCATCCATCAGCCCTTTGAGGTCTACAGCTAGACATAGACCTCTTCTAAACACTCAGTCCGTTACTGCATCATAATGAATCACGTTGAACACCTTGAACACTTTCTTAGGCCAACTCTTAAAACTTAAAAGGCTTTTGCGGTAGGTATTTCTTCTTTTAATACTCGGATAACGACAAACGCAACTAAATCAGTTCATAAACATTTTATTAGCTTGGGATGTATGTATGTTGTAGCGTCCATAGCCCAATAGCTCCCATAGATTTATTGTGATCGAAAGAGTTTTATGAAAACACGGGCGTGGTGACCGCTAGTGACAAAATTTCATGGACACTATCGTGGTTTGGAGGGTACGTTAAACCGTCGATCCCAGTTGTTTTCAATGTTGTAAACCGTTAAGCCTTGTCGAAGGAAGACCTTCGAACATGCTTGGCTTGAGGTTTGAGAACATTCGACACTGGGTTGGCCAGTAACCCCACCACCAATCCGCATAATAGCAGCGTGGCGGAGTTTAGACCTCCCGCAGAGGAGACCCATGCCCAGCAGTGGGACGGCTATGGGTCGCAGCGATATTATATTTGAAATACTTCATTAAAATGTTCATACTCAACCCTACAAAAACATCGCAAGCAAAGACCCAAAATTCTTTTTAGAACAACTTCTGCCGATCCGAAATCGAGGCCGCACTTCATCACGTCTCAGGTAACGTAGAACACAAAATATATTTATATACAATGACTACCTACTTGATATTTTTGTGTCGACGTGCACTCGGTAAATTCCTCAGCGAAGACATAGAACTAAATCGCGTCGGTTAGCGACATAGCGGCAGAAATAAACAGATTTGGTGGAAGAACTCTAAACAGCAAGAACCAATATTCGACCGCACATTCGTCCATTCATGCCTACTAAAATTGTTTCTACAGTAATCATTGATCTCGACAGTTAAATACATAGTTATTTAACCAATTCATGTAGGTAAGTGCATACCATAGACAGCATTAAGTTATTGACAGTGCTGTAAAAATAAAAGATATATTTCAATTATATTTTATTGGACACAAAACACTTAAACATTCATAGCTTAGAGATAGTAGATTAGACACATAATTTAAGAAATATTGGAAAATAATGCGTCCTTGTGCGCTATCAAATAACGAATCATAGATTGTATTTATTGTAATTCAATCCCTTTGGAAGAGATCGGATACAAACATCCGCAATTAGGCGAATGGCATTTCAATTGTTCATGAGTTAGCCCATTCGATATACGTACACAGACTGAACTGTATCTTTATTAATATTATAAAGAGGAAAGATTTTTTGTAATGTTTTCACACAAAAACTTTCACTATTAGAAAGCTGCATCTTCACTGAATGACATAGGCTATATAATATTACTAGATGTAAACGAAAATAGTCCGTTGCGTAGCGTTGCATTTTAGGTAGTGATTTTACGCCGATCGGAGACCATCTTGTTCATTAGATCTCGAGAGACTGATAAGTGAACCAAGCGTCAGCTGACGCACCCGCGATGGGTGCGGGTGTGGGTGGTTCCGGATGTGGTAAAAATAAAATAAAAATGAAGTCATAGTACGCCGGCTGAAAGTTTTTTCCATAAATAGATAACATCATACTGAGCTTAAAAAAAATTCAGCTTATTATGACGGCTTATTATGACTTTCTTATTTGCAACGCTACCTCCCGGGCTAAAACTATTGTTATGTCTAATTCCACACGACAGAAGCTGAGTGCGTCCACCGAATATACAAGAAAGTTAACTCTCAATGAACAGTTAACATTACTCGCAACTACACGACATAATAGCAATTCTTACTTTAACAAAGATTTAGTACAATTGCCTACCTCTTCGAGAAATACAGTATGTAAGTACACATATATTGTGATATAGTACCAATTTGGTACTTACATATTTTATTTGAACTCTGGAGGCTCATAAGTGATTATTTATACCTATTAATTCTTCTGGGTCATTTATCATTATTAAAGGGCCACAATCACAAAACATAAAAAGAAATTACAACTTATGGCAAATAGAACATAACACAACATCATTTTGTCTGACATATTCATTATAATACTTCTGAGAATATTATTTTGCCACCCTCTTAAATAATACACATACTGCTAAGCGAGTCTGCCTGCTTAAATCATTAATCTATGATTTTCAAGAATAGGTACTTTTATGAAGAATAGCACCAACACAGGTTGATAATCTTATAGCACATTATTTATCTGTGGAAATTCCTTATAAAACCTGTAAATAAGTCATGGTAGATATAGTGTAAAACATTGAAGACTTTGGGACTGATTAGGAAGAGGGATTATTATATAATCCCTCTTAACATTATCGTCAAAATTATAAAAACATGGTTCATAAGCCAAATTAGCAATTTGTTCGCTTATAATTTTTTTTAGTCCGTTCAAATTAGACCAAAAAATAAGAGTAAAAAGAAGTATGAGTAGCTTCGAATGTCTAAATTGACCGGACTACTTGTTAAGTTTAAACATAACAAATCATAAATTCTGGCAACATAACAATTTGATACAAATAATAAACAGGATCATTGAAAGAAAATTAAAAAAATCCTTTTGATGAAATGTAACTGCTTTATCATAGAAGATATACAAATAAATACAAATTCGAACAAACGAATGTTGTGTGTCATGTGTTGCAATGTTTTACTGATACTTTCAATTATATGCACTACTTTTCTATTACTTTTATTGAATTAGATTTAAAGATCATTAACTACTACAAAATTCCATCTCGATCTACACATCAATTCAAATACAACACTAATTAATTTTATTGTATTGGTGAACCAGGTGTATATGACCAGGAGGGCGCTATTTTCGACATTAAGTGTGCAAAGAGAGTGTGAGCGGCAACCGCTGCGAATTACGCTAGGGAATGTCAATATAAGTGCATGAACACAGTGGTCAAAAACCCCAGCCAGACAAGCGTCTGCCATCAGCGGCAAGACGGGTGAATGTCACGTTACCACTGTCACAGATTTTACAGTAATTATAATCATTTGATGCCAATAGCATAGAATAAAGAGTCGCTCCGCTCTACAGAGCGACTCTTTATTCTATGCCAATAGGCTCGGCTACTACTCGGTATCTACGCTATACGAAGTAATTATAACCTTAACTTATATGCCATGCATATTAAAGTTATTAAGATAGTGGTTTACTCCATAAAATTATACCGATATCGATAAAGGAAAAAAGATTACTACTTTGTACTACTAATAGGTACAATAAAATGTAAATTATTAAGATGTATTCTGTCCTACTAGAGATATAGAGCCATATTTAACAACGGTGGCCAAATGTTTGTAGCGGGTTACATTAATTAAATCCCGTTAACTTTTATTCATGACACACATGTACACTTGTTTGCAAGAAATTTAAACCTATCAAACTGCGCATCATGGCCGACCCTCATTCATATACTCCTGGGTGACCTATATAGCAATTAGTTGTCAAACAGATAATTATGAAAACATTTAATATTATGATTCTGCGTCTAATACTAAAAACTTAAAAAATAATTCTGTATATAGTATTACATACACTATGTGACAAAAATCGGTAAATATTCTATTATATTAATATTTCAATTCTAAAATTTTTTATGAGAATATATCTTTTTACTGTCAACTTATTTAACTCTCAAGATAAGAAACATTGATAAATAAATATCTGATAGTATAAAAATATATTTAAAAAATATTGTGATACACACTATAGCACTTTTAAAAATATCCAGAAATATAACATTTCAAATCTTTTATTTTATTTTCACAACACATGAACTACTGCCAGCAACAGAAAGTGTTTCGGAGGTATCAAGCTACCGAATTGGCTCTGGATATTGTAACAATATTTGCAATTACGTAACAAAGTATACACACCATACACATCCAGTGCACTAAAATATCAAGTTATTTGTAATGAAACCACATATAATGCAAAAATGGGTCCCTATTCCATCCAAGTCTTTAGAGTACTTTTTGATTATTATATATATATTAATTTAAAATATTTGTTTACATTTAGCAAACATTGGTAAACTTATTTTAAAACTGCATAAATCACATTTCGACTTAATTATTAAATAGCTCACAAAATATTTCAATAATCGTACACATCAACATTCATTGGCTGTTACAGCCAAAACTTTTAATATAAAAATAATATTTAACAGACTCTTCTTTACTTCTCACCTAGGTTACAATTCACAATTATTTACAATTCCCTTATAACGTTTCTTAAACGTGTCTTATACATTAGAACTATTCTCACATTCAACATTCCAACCATTGCACAATAATATATAAGGGTATTTATTGTATAATGTAGATAAAACTATTTCGTTTGCTTGCGTGATATTGAGTGAAGACCCATTCCCAACAAGACAAGAAATAAGCACAACAAGACAAGAAATTGCATATTTTTATATACAGTAGTTATTGTTAAATATTGAACAAGAAACCTACGTAGAAGGACGTAGTTATATCACGTTACTTTTAAGTTTGTCAGTCACATTTATACCAATCTTAAATTATTTAGGTACCAACATTAGAGTACGGAAGTTAGTATATTTGTACAATAATATTTTAGTCTAAATGCATTTAACTCTACTCAAACAGATAGATCACTTTGAACTATATTTTGATTTAAATTTATACCGATAATTTTAAGTGTATATTATAGAAATAACAAACGAAAGCTAACTACATATTAAGTAAGGTATTAACTTGTTTGATATACAAGTCAGTGATAAATCTTCAAACCTTCAATTTTCCAGTACCATACCAAAATACTTTATTACAGTAGAACCTCTATAAATCGAATTTCAAGGGAGACGCCAAAAAATTCGAGTTATAGAGTTTTTGACTTAGAGGTTCCAAAAATTTTAGTTGTACAAATTGATGAGTATTACGGTAGAATCAAACTACTTCTGACAATATTTCACTCGACTACAAATGACTTGCTTCGCTAAAATTCAAATGATATCAAAACTAATAAAATGAAACACCTGACGCCAAGCAAGCAAACACGTGATAACGTGGGTCATAAATTCGTTGTAATTCTACTCATTGTACTCCTAAATTGCTTTCTAAGTTTACTTACACTGTCGGCGAATTCTAAAGTCGGTAGCTTATTTTTATTCGAACTATAGAGGT